>JAKWJD010001758.1:42683480-42795980 GCA_027705065.1 Solanum peruvianum | reverse complement strand
TTACTTATCTTGTTCAAGAATTAATATGGAAGAAAAAGAAGAAAGTTCCTCCAGGACCAAGAGGGCTTCCACTTATTGGTAATCTTCATATGGTAGGCAAGAATATTCACCATGATCTTCATAAAATAGCTAAAAAAATATGGCTCTATAATGTCTATGCGTTTCGGTCTTGTTCCTACCATTGTTGCTTCATCTCCTTATGTTGCACAACAATTCTTGAAGAACCATGATCTTGTTTTTGCTAGTAGAACATATAGTAAGGTTTCTCAATACATTTTCTATGATCAGAGAAATCTTGTGTCTAGCAAGTATGGACCTTATTGGCGAAACATGCGTAAATTGTGTAATCTACAATTGCTTAGCAATGCCAAGATTCATTCATTTCAGTCTATGAGGAAACAAGAGCTTGGAATTCTTGTCGATTTCCTCAAATAGCATCGCGGTGTTGTGGTTGATCTTACTGATAAAATATCATATCTTAGTGCAAACATGTCTTGTTTGATGATATTTGGGAAGAAACACATGGATGAGGATCTTGGTTTAAATGAATTGGTTAAAGAGACGATGTTTATAGCAGCAAGGCCAAATCTTGGTGATTATATTCCCTTTCTTGAAGTGTTTGATCTCCAAGGATTGTCTCGTCGTATGAAGGAATTAGCTAAGCCTTTCGATGAGTTTCTGGAGAGAGTTATCAAGGAGCACCTTTATAAAGTCAATGAACAAAATCAAGCTAAGGATATTGTTGATAAACTTATGGGCATTATGAACTCTAATGAAGCTGTATTCGAGTTTAATCATCATCATGTCAAAGCCATTTTGCTGGCAATTTACTACTCTAACTGTACTACTCTTTCACTTATGTAATCTTACGGAACATAACTAGTAACTATTTTTCGGAGAGATCATCTATAAGTTGAGTAATTTTGTAGTAACAAAAAGTAGTTTAAAGATTTCTGTTTAGAGAGAAATTCTCTCTCAATAGTTTAATAGGTTGGTCAATTGGTCAAATCATAAAATAATATTAGGTTTTTAGTATAGTTATTGTCACCCGATTTATCAGCTTAAAGATTTGCAA
The DNA here is from genome assembly GCA_027705065.1 of Solanum peruvianum. Lineage (NCBI taxonomy): Eukaryota > Viridiplantae > Streptophyta > Magnoliopsida > Solanales > Solanaceae > Solanum > Solanum peruvianum. Next base: position 42,794,905 of record JAKWJD010001758.1, on the reverse strand, counting down.
TTGTAATATTCCGCATATAGGACTTGTTGGTGGCATCAATGGATACTTCATCAACAACAGTTGAATGGATTTTATCAGAAGTTCTAAGGCACCCTGATGTAATGAAAAAACATCAAAACGATATAGAACGAGTAGTCGGGAGAAACAGGATGGTGGAAGATATGGATTAAGGAAGTCTAGAGTACTTAGATATGGTCATAAAAGAAGGTTTTAGGCTTCATCTAGTGGCACCACTATTAATTCCTCACGAATCAGTTGAAGATTGCAAGGTTGATGATTTTCATATACATAAAGAATTCTGACTATTAATCAATGTTTGGGCAATTGGGAGAGATCCAAATGTTTGGCCTGAGCCAGAGAACTTCAAACTAGAGAGATTTTTGGAATGCAACATTGATCTTAGGGGACATGATTTTCAACTTTTATCATTTGGATCTGGCAGAAGAAGTTGCCCCGGTATGCAGCTAGGGCTCACGATTTTTTAGCGATTGGGAGTTACCAAATGGTATAATACCAAAAGATGTTGACATGACTAAGAAATTTGGTTTAGTACTAGCTAGAGCTCAACATTTAATGGTCATTCCCAAGTCATATCGATTGAAATTTTCACAAAATAAATGTTATAACAATAGTTTCACTGTTCTTTAACAGGAGAGGAATTTGTCTTGTAGTCATGATTTTAAATGAATAATGATGTAACCTGGCACCTATGATGATACAATGCATCAACTATTTACTACTATTATAATAGTATAAATTTAACACCTACCATGTAAATTTAAAGTAAATGCCTCTTATACAGAGCTGACAAATTTTAAAATATCTCATGTAATGTTGAATTTGAAACAATTGAAAGTCAAAAATATAATAAATTTTTACCCTTTTTTTCATTTTTTTACCTTTTAATTTGTGGCTTACAAAATCGAATCGAAAATCGAATCAAAACGAAAAAAAAACTATTGGTTCGGTATTGGAAAAAATTGACTTTACTTGGGTTGGTTTGGTTTGGTTTTAACTAAAAAAAGTCAGCCCGAAACCAAACCAACACGACATTATAAATATAATTTATTTTATATATAAAGTATTTACTTTTATGTAGGACCTAACTTAGTCAAAACAATAGAAAAAAGGGTGAACCAGTCAAACGTGGAGGACCACGAGCCCCTCCACGGATCATGGAACCCCACACGAGTTGTATGGGTGGGCCGTGATCTTTAGGAAGAGCCACCTGGGCCCAAGTGTTGAATCACGACCCACTCGACGGGTCGTGGTCCTATTGATGAGCCGTGGATGGTACTGTCAACTTACCCAACACACCATTAGCCGTAAGTGAAGAACCACAAAGGCTTTCACAACCCATGGTCCTCTCACGGTCCGTGAAGTGGACAGTGGATGAACGTACCAAAAACCAGTAGCACTGGCCAAGAACCACGACCCAGTTAAAGGGTCGTGATCCCAACAACGGTCCGTCATAGGCCCTCGTTGATGGCCCTCATCGGCTTTTAAGTCAGGGTCATTTTGGTCTTTTCTCTATGCATTGGGCATTTAAACTACGTTGTTTAACAGTTAAACTACGTCGTTTTACTCAATCTAAGCCTTATAATCTAGTAAGATTATACCGAAAACCCTCCTTCTCCAAAAATCACAAAAATATAGAGCAAAAAGAGAAGAAAGAGACGTCAATTGTTCCAAGAACAAGCGGATGTGTTCTTCATGTTTCAGTCCCGAAATTTAAAGAATTTCTCCATTGATTCTATCACCAAGTATGTGGGGTTTCACTAGTGGGTTCCTTTCATCCATTAGGTTCCTAGAATTCAGTCTGTTCTTCGATTCCTTATAAGCTATTCATACCAAGGTTACAGAGTTTGAAGATTTATTATGATTTTAGTAGTTAGAGTTCCTATGATCTAAATAACATGATTCTCGGTGATTTAATGTAATTTGCATGTATAGAATTCAAAACCCTAGCTTATATAAACACAACTCATGAATTATACTTTCTAGGCAGATCAGTTAGAAAATCATGCTTTAGAAATTGAATGTGTACATTACCAGATGGCATGTCAGAATGGAGAAGGCATCACACTTACACAACAAAAAGACAATTGAAAAATTGACTTCACAAGTGCGACCAGAATATTGAAGGAACACATTAAAGAACCAAGTCCTATTACATAGTCTATGTATTAGGTTTTTTTCATCGAGTTTTCATATTGATGGATCTTAGTTCAATGAGCTATATTAATTAAGAGCGTTGTCTTCAAGTTAAGGTAACTTGAAAACTTGGGAACACATACCATGAGAGGTTTTGTGTTGTTAGGAATTACAATTTACAATTTCTTAGGTTACACAGATTTGTAATCTTAAGTTGTTGAGTGATACGCTCAAATTTACTTCTAAAAAAGAAGTAAAAGCGGTCACATCAAGTAAAGAACCCAACTAGTGAGGTTGGAATCGTTTCCACGAGAAAAATGGTTTAGACTTAACTTTATTCTATTATTACTTCTATTTAGTCAATTATTTTCCAAAAAACAAATAAGTAAAGGACTTTTTGATTAATAAAAGCACTTAGCTAAATTAAAGTAAACAAGTGACAGGTTCAAGTATTGGATTTTAATCAAGTAATGAGAGTAACTAGGGCCTAAGTGTTCGCCACAGTCTCCTAACTCGGTAATTCTAGCTATAACAATCCTTTCCTACTATCTTGCATGCAAAGTGATAAGTTAGGTATCTCTAAATCCTTGGTCTGGCATCTAGAAAATCTCATTACGCACCTTGTTACGGCTACGTGTGTGGCTTTAATAAACCTTATCTTTACCTCATATTAAGCATCATATTTGATATTTGACTAAGTTGTTACTTCGTACCAACCGCCACTAGCCTATTAGATAGTATACACTAAATCTATGTTGATAATTCTTTTCCTATTATCTACCTCCTTGGTCCAGCAAGTAGCAATAAGGCGAGTTCTAACGTTGGCCATCCATTAAGAAGACTTCTAAGCAAAAGAATTAGCAATACATGCAAGACACTATTCTAGAATTGTTATTATAGCTAGATTTTACCTTGTTATTTATCCATGGTTCCCACAACCCTAGTTATGGAGTTTAGTTACCCATGCTGACACACAATTCATATTGATAATATAAGAATTCATGCACTGAATTTTATGACATTGAAGAAAATCCAGAAATTCACTTGAATAATTCACAAAAACACCAACATATTGATTCCGGAAAAGTATGATCAAATACCAAAATCAAGATTTCATACTTAAACAAGAGAACTAAAAAATATCCAAAAGTCTAACCCAAAAAACGATGTTTTAGAACTATTTGTAATAAAATAAAACCTAATAAAAGAAGGACTATTTAAGTCAAATCTGTCCAAAATACATTTGAATCGACGATCCCTGCAATGGACCATCATGGAAACGACGGACCGTCGTGGACTCTGTCATTCCATACTTGGCATAATTTTCTGCTGCTTTCTTCATCAACTCTCTGTTACCCTCAACGGACAGATATGACAGACCGTTGCAAGCACAACGGTCCGTCGAAGATTTTTGTTCCACAACACATGGAAACTTCTTGAAATTGAGTATTGGAACTACTCTCTAACAACCACGACGAATATGCAGGACGGACCGTCATGGCTATTACGGTCCTTCATGAGATTCTGTAGTCCCACACTTGGTCAGACTTTCCAAACTTCCTTCAGCATCCATTTACATCTCACTACGGTGCTACCTGCGGACCGTCATAGTCATGACGGACCGTCGTGGGCTCCGTGTGGTCACTTTTTGCAATTTCTGCTCTTATCCTCCGCGTTCTCCTTTGGACTGATTTACTGCAAATAAAGAGAAACCTACATCAAAAATCAATACAAAAAGGCTTTAGACACACACTAAACTTAAGGAAAAGACATTGAAAGTACCGTGAAACCATGATATATCAACACCCTCAACATAAATTCGTTGTTTGTCCTCAAGTGACGCACTATTACTCACTACAAAATCTTTGTACAAGAGTATCCCTCTTTTAGCTTTCGCAATCATTTGGCTATTAATCCTGATTATTGTCATTATGTTCATGCATGGTATCACTATTTGGCTTGAATTATGTGGATCAGACCATGACACAGACTCACCACAACCTGACACCTATCCTCTTCGATCTCTCACCTAGGTGCTAATTTTTCCGGTATTGCAACTAGTGTCCTCACTCGCTCTTAGAACAACTTCACAACTCATTTATACATATTGCCATAGGCTTGCCCTTATTGTCACTGCTTTAAGTTCGCCATAACAACTCTTAGGATCACAATAGGACTTTCATAGCTTGTAACAGATGCTCAGGATCAGGTAGGGTATATTTAGGTATATTTTAGTGACTTTTTTCCCTGCTTGACATATCGGTTAAGAGTCCTAGCTTTTCATCATTTTATTCTGCCTTTTTTCTTATATTATTTCACCTTGCTATTTTTCTTCTTTCTTCTTTTGTGTAAGTAACTCTTTTCTTTTCTTGCTTGTATTTATTATTATTATTTTCACTTTTCTTTTGTTCTTTTTCTCTCATTGTTCTTTCAACCCCACTTTCCAGAGCATTCTTCATAATAGCCACCCTCAACTCATGGCTTTGCCATGAGTCAAAGTACACAATACCCAAAGTTGGGTCAGGGCAACGACAAAGTTGTTTTCTGCATTAGTCACCCTCAACTAATGTTTTTGGCATAAGCTGAGGTGCACATGTACATGGAAGGACCAGGGCCAACACATTGTTCCCAGAAAAGATCAGTTGGGGTGAAAAAGAAAGGTCTATTTCAAGCTCAAATCATTTGGATCAAAATGGGATAGATTTCATTTGGCTTTCTATTATTTAGGCTAAAGATTGGCTATATTGAACAAGGGTCTATGACCCTTTCCTAATTGTTTATTACGGCATACTTTTAGCAGGATTAACCAGGCAAGTTCTAGCTCAGTACAAATAGTGGACTATTCAAATTTTCCTCACACTCACTTGACATCTCATTACTCTACCATATTATCAGACACCTAGTTCGAGTCTTAGATTTAGGGTCATGCAGTTGTGTATCTCTATGTCATGCTTAAAGGCACACATTTATCAGTTACTATGCCTAGTCATGCATCATTTTTATTACATCAGGATATCATTTCTGTTTTAGCCATCATGCTTTAGAGTTATACTATGTACACAAGATATAGACATGTCGGTTCAACAATAAAAATAATCAGTCTCTTGGGGATTTATAACACAGGCAAGAAAACCCCAAAAGAGGATTGTGAGTTGGGATATCAGACATCACCCTATCACTCACTTTTCATTTACCCTACCCCCAACAAAAAGATATGCAATTGTCCCCAATGCATAAAAGAATCCAAAATAATAAAGTGGTAGGTGAAGCAAACCTGAGGCGCAAAGCGCCGTTGATCAACAAGCTGGTGGGTCCGGTGTCCCTGAACTCACTCCTCTGTAGTCTGGACACCCTAAGTAGTGTGCAGCATCAACACCACCCTCATTAGTGCCTCTCTCAACAACCACATCACCATAAGTAGTTCTCTTCTCTGCCTCAACAACTCTGGAGCTAGACGCTCCAGCAGCCAGCTCAATAGCCCTCAACTGACGGGCCTCCTCATCAGCAATTGAGTCTCTCCTCGCAGCCTCCAACTCACGGCGCTCCTTTTTTTGTTTCCTAGCCTCATCATCATTCCGACCTCTACGCCTCTTGGCATGCTCTCATGGTGAAGGTGGTGGCACTCAGCAGTGGATAATAAGGCCACCAAAACAGTATCCTCGGCGGGCTCTGCAGAAGGGGCCTCAGACTCGGACACCCTAGCCTCTAGAATTGTGTCCAAGTCCACTTTCAGACTCTCTAGAGCAGCCTGAAGGGTGGACACGTCCACCGAAGGGGCTGGCTGGGCTAGCACACGTAACTCAAAAGCGTCTAGACGCTGATGAACCTCCATGATCTTCCTCTCTGTGTGTTGGGCCATCTTCCGCTCCATGCCCTCCTCCGCCTCAACAATAGACCTTCACATCCAAGGCTGGATGTGATGCAGAAGAGAGTCCATTTAGGTCTCAAGTTTTTGCACCCTAGCAAGTGGAACCAGAGTGGCAGAGGGAGTCGAGCGAGAGGAGCTCGTAGCGGAGCTACCACCTGGGATAGACTCGACCGGGGTGGTTCCAGTAGGCTAAGATGTAGCCTGGATAGCTCTTGGGCTTGCTCGACAATGTCCGCCAGGTTCTCACCAAGCAGAGGTACCTCCGGGCGGGGCCCTCTACTTGGGGCCAACTCATTGGCCTTATCCCTAATAAGGCCTATATCAACAGTGCCCGGCGGGGTCTTGATCTGATCGATGTGCCAAATAGGCACACCTGCGGACCTACACAAAGCAAACACCATGCACGGAAAAGGGTAGGTAGTAGTGACCTTAAAGGCCCTCTCGTGCATGACCTCCTGAAGAAGCCAAGAGAAGTCCACCTCGAACCCTGCTATCATTTCCGCCATCAGAACTGTTCGATACCAAGTGACAATATTGTCTGCAACAGTGGGGGAAAGGCAGTGGCGGACTATCAGCAAAAAAAACTTGGCCGTGAAGGTCAGGTTAGCCTTTTGATGGATCCCTTCGGCTCAAGTACCCAATTAGAAACCTATCCATCAGTAGAAAAATACCGAGCAATCCACCTCTTGGTGGTCTCTCTCAACTCTGGCTCATGCAGGAACTATCCATCTTTAACAAGTTTCCACCGGTAGTCGAACATGGCAGTTAAAAGAGTCTAGTTGGCATCAATATTCTCGTCGTATAGATACTGGCGGATGGCGGGAAAGAAGGTGTCTACCCGCTTGCCGCGGACTCGGATGTGCTCTAGCGGGGCCTGTTTGGCGGTGGAAGCCCGCCTGTCTATCTGGGCTTGAGAGTGCCACATACGAGGCGTATAACTCTCTGACCAACTCCTCAGTGTATCGGCCCACATCATGAGCCGTCCGTTCTAGCCAGTGCCTGGTTAAGAAGGCATGGATTGCCGCCATGGTGGGGAGACTCCCCGTGAGGACCCACCTCTCCAATGTAAGGGTCCGATTCATAACCCCCGTATCATTCGGCAGCTTGGTGTCTGAATACACTTGAAACAGCCCCTCAACACACCACCGGTTGGGATGGTCGGCAACCGGGGTAGGGACTCTAGTTAGTGGTGCTGGAGTGGAATCAGCACTATCGGCCTTATCAGATGAGGAAGATTGAGATGTAGTGGATGGAGTAGAAGCCTCTTCAGACCCGGAGACTTCTTCTGAACCCGATACTTCCTCAGATCCGGAAGCATCCATGGAGTGTGTAGAAGACCCAAAAGGCATGCCGGTCAGTATGCGTTCCTCTTCAGACTGGAAGGCAGTGACTACGTCGGGCCCCTTCGTGGGGTGGCTCTAGTTGTACATGCAACCAGTGCAGGAGTGAGAGTTCCTGGGGGCATGTATCGGGGTCACGCTCATCGTCAGAGCCAATGACCAGTCGGGCAGATGGTGCGATGGACTTTGAGCGCCCTCATGCGTACATGCGATGTAGCTTTGGTTCCATAAGTGTTAGTTCCTTAAAAGAACAACAATTAGTACCAGTAGAAACAAAAAAATACATGCAAAGAAGAAAACAAAAACGTAAAACCAAAACTGAAATGGTATTCATGTAGTTTCTGTGCTAGATGATGGACCAGTTGACGGTCCGTCGTGAGCATGACGGACCATCATGATGGTCCTTTATGAAATACTTAAGAAAATTGATTGGAGACTCTTAGAAAAAAAAGTCTCTGACAATCGTGACGGTGGTGCAAGACGGACCGTCGAGAGCACGGTGGTCCGTCGTAGAGGTCCGTCGTTAGACATATAGAAAAGATTTTGAGACCCTTAATAATAGGGTCTCTTACAACCATGACGGTTTTGCAGAACGGATAGTCATGAGCACGACGGTCCATCATAGAGGTCTGTCATTGGACATTTAGAAAATATTTTGAGACCCTTAGGAATAGGGTCTCTGACAACCATGACGGTTGCACAAGGCAGACCGTCGAGGGCACGACGGTCCGTCGTAGAGGTCATCCATGGAAACTTAGAGAAAATACACGGGAATTGGTGGGATGGACCCCACGACGGTCCATCGAGGGCACGACAATCCGTCGATGAGGTATTTTTATGTCCTTCAGTGACAGAATTGGGGATGCCTCAATCATCCCCTAAAATTCAAATCGAAAGAATACTTATCAACCCACAATTTCTAACCCAATTACCCAGCATACTAGCAATCCTAAGGAAATAATTTCTCGAGTTTTAGCATGCCAATTTGGAGGACTATTAACCTAGGTCAGAAAAAATTATCAGAAACATACACCCTCATTTGATTTAGTTAACACAACACCCCCATTCTGTTTACTATGTAAAGGGTCTTAAGGCATGTAGGATTAACGGGGTGAGTTCTAGCATGCAATAGGGGTAAAATTTTGAATATCCAACATTCAGAATCAAACATGTAGCATGGGAAAACAAGAAAGAAATGTAGATGGTTAAGAGATCAGAGCCACATACCCTATATTTGGAGAAGATGAAAACAAAGTAAGGTACACAACTCTGGTGATCAGCAGAAGAATAGCTGACTCCGACCGGCAGATTACTTGAAGAAGCAAGGAGATTGGAAGAGGGAAGATTAGGGGAATATGGAAAGGCATGGGGAATCTGATGTTTGGGGAGAGGAAGAGAGTGTTAGGGAGTTGAAGAGGGAGTAAATGGGGGAAGTAAGGGAAAGTAACGGTTAGAATTAAGATGGGAAGTTAAAAGGTTCAAAAACTTTTAATATTCACCGATTGGGTCGGGTCGGGTTTACAGGTATTGATGCGATGAGTCCCCGTCGACGGTCCATCACAGGTGTGACAGTCTATCATGGGGTCCTTCATGGGTGCCCTAATTTAGAAAAAATTGAAAAACTTACTTGTGCACGACGGATGCTTGTGACGGTCTGTCACAGGCGTAACGTCCGTCGATGGGTCCATCAATGAGTTCTGTCGACCAATTTTCTAGTGATATGCTACCTGCAAATTTAACACCCATGAAGCTATTTTTTTGTATTTTCTGGATACTTTTTGGACACGGACCCTAAACTTCGCTCTAGCCAACACTTCTAACAAAAAATAAAAAAAAAGCAACGAAAATGCAACTATTACTAGAAAGTCAAAAAAACCTATAGTTGGCTTAGCGGATACATATTGGGTTGCCTCCCAACCAGCTCTTGATTTAAAGTCGCAGCACAACGGAGGACACTTGATTACTCAGACTTCATCAAGATGGTATGCCTTGATCATTTCATTCGCCGTTTCAGCGTGCCCTAGATAGATTTTGATTCATTGTCCCATCACGTTAAAACGCACACCCTCCCTGTTTTCCAACTCAACCGCTCCGTGAAGGAATAGTTGGGTGATCAAGTAAGGGCTAGTCCATTTGGACTTGAGTTTGCCCAGAAACAAGCCCAATCTAGAATTGAATAAAAGCACCAAATCCCCAACCATAAAATCGCATTTCTCAATCTTTTGGTCTTGGTACTTCTTCATCTTTTCTCTGTAGAGGACTGAAATTTCATAAGTTTTTAGGCGAAATTCATCGAGCTCATTCAACCCATTTAACCTCTGTTCTGCAGCCTCATTCCAATCCATTTTCAACTTCTTCATTGCCCACATGGCTTTATGCTCTAATTCGATCAGTAAGTGACAAGTCTTCCCATATACAATTTGGTATGTGGACATACCTATGGGAGTCTTGTATGTTGCCATGTAGGCCCAAAGAGCATCATCAAGTCTCCTTGACCAATTCGTTCTACTAGCGTTCACCGTTTTCGACAAAATCTGCTTAATCTCCCTATTTGACACCTCAACTTTCCCCACTAGTTTGAGGATGGTAAGGAGTGACCAAATTATGGCGAACCCCATAATTCTCTAATAAACCCTTAAACAATTTGTTGAAAAAGTGGGATCCCCCATCACTAATAATATCCCTTGGGTGCCAAATCGAGAAAATATATTCTTTTTTAAGAATGCGGTGACACTCTTCCCTTCATTATTTGCGAGTGCAATAGCTTCTACCCATTTGGACACATAATCAACCGCTACTAGAATGTACTTCATCCCATAAGAACTCACAAAAGGGCCCATAAATTCAATAACCCACAAATCCAATAACTCAACCACAAGAATGGGATTTAAAGGGAGCTCTTGCTTTCTTGAAATGTCGCCTTCTCTTTGGCATCTATCACATGCCTTGGCGAACTCATGAGCATCTTGATGAATTGTTGGCCAATACTAGCCACATCGTAAGATCTTATGAGAGGTCCGGATACCACTATAATGTACACCTACGAGTGAAGAATGGCATTTTATCAAAATACTCAACATCTCAACTTTTGGCACACAACGTCGAATAAGCCCATCAACACAACTCCAGTACAAGTATGGCTCCTCAGAAAAGAACTTTTTCACATTATACATGAAATTTTTCCTTTGATGAAAGGACAAGTCCAGTGGGATGATATCGCTAGCCAGATAATTCGCAAAATCTGCGAACCATGGAATCAAGTCTTGAGAGGCGGCAAATACATGCTTATCGGGGAAAGTATCATCAATTTCAATTTTATCCCCCAACTCTCTAATTTCTTCATCTTCTAAACGGGACAAGTGATCAGCAACTTGATTTTTGGTCCCTTTTCTATCAATCACCTCAAAGTCGAATTCTCGCAATAATAATACCCAACGAACCAATCTCGATTTCGCATCCTTCTTTGTCATCAAATATCTCAAAAGTAGAATGATCAGTATGCACTATAACCCTAGTGCCAAGAAAATAGGAGCAAATTTCTCAAAAGTAAAGAATACTGCAAGGAGCTCTTGCTCAGTCACGATGTAGTTATTTTGGGCTTCATTTAGGGCTTTACAAGCATAGTAAATGGGGTGAAGGATTTTGTCGCTTCTTTGCCCCAATAACACACCAAGAGCAACCCCACTAGCATCACACATTACCTCAAAAGGCTTGCTCCAATCCTGCGAAATAATGATAGGCGCGGACACCATTTTTTCTTTTAACTCACCAAATGCCTTAAAACATGATTCATTAAAATAAAATTTACACTCTTTCTCAAGAAACTTGCACAAAGGATACGCAAATTTTGAAAAATCCTTGATGAACCTCTTGTAAAAACCTGCATGCCCAAAAAAGCTTCTCACACCTTTGACAGAGATAGTGGGGGAAGTCTCACTATTACCTCGACTTTAGCTCGATCAACCTCTATACACTTTTCTATAATGTGATGACCCAATACAATACCCTCTTTCACCATGAAGTGACATTTTTCCCAATTTAGTACTAGATTGCAGTCTTCACACCTCCTAAGAACCTCAAACAAATGACTCAAACACCGCTCAAAGCAGTCACCAACCATAGAATAATCACCCATAAACACCTCAATAGTGTCCTCCACTATATCGGAGAATATTGACATCATGCATCTCTGAAATGTGGCGGGTGCATTGCACAACCCAAACGACATTCTCTTGAACACAAAGGTCCCATATGGACAAGTAAAGGTGGTTATCTCTTGATATTCCGGTGCAATAGAAATCTGATTATACCCTAAATAACCATCAAGAAAACAGTATCACCCCTTTCCAACAAGTCTATCCAACAACTGATCCATAAAGGGCATAGGAAAATGGTCTTTTTTGGTCCATACATTTAATTTCCGGTAATCTATACACGCCCTCCAACCAGTCACCGGTCTCATTGGAAAAAAGCTTATTTTTCTCATTGGGGACCACAGTCATACCCCCTTTCTTAGGTACACAGTGAACAGGGTATACCCAACTACTATCAGTGATTGGATATATCACTCCGGCATCCAACCACTTAATAAATTCCTTCTTCACTACCTCTTGCATAGGTGGATTTAGACGTCTCTGATGCTTAATACTTGGCTTATGATCGGGCTTGAGTTGGATTTTATGAGAATAAATACCGGGAGGGATCCCAATAATATCCGCAATAGTCCACCCAATATCTCTTTTTAACCTTTTAACACTTTCACCAAACTATCAACTTGATGCACATTTAAATCTGATGCAATAATAATCGGCAAAGTGTCATCTTTTCCCAAGATACATACCCCATATGAGGTGGTAAAGGCTTAAGTTCTAATTTAAGATCATCCTCAATAGACGGTTTTGTGGGTGGAGATTCGCGATGTTGCATATCTAACTCAAAATTTCTTTGGTTTAAAATGAACATTACCTCGATCAAGTGTCACGACCAATGACCCATACTCTTCAATGCCATTACTATCAAAGTTCATGATCACTACCGCCAATGCTTCTACACCCAGACGCTCTTCAATTACCTTAGTTGACTCTTCAACTCTGTAGGATATAGCAGATACCGATTGGAGCTCACCACTCTGCCTCATGGACCTACAAATGTTGTAGGTCACTTCTTCATTGTTCAATCGGAATTTCATCTGCCCCTTTTCCATATCAGCCAAGGCTCTACCCGTAGTAAGGATTGGCCTCCCAAGAATAATAGGCACCTCAAAATCGGCCTCACAATCAAGAATCACAAAATCGGCTGGAAATATGAACAACTCTACTTTTACTAGCACCTCGTGGAGTATACCAATGGGCCTTTTTACCGTTCGATCGGCCATTAGTAGCCACATTGCAGTGGGCTTTGGGTCACCCAAACCCAACTTCGAGAAGGGCATGAGATTTATAATTTCCCCAAGATCACATAATGCTTTCTTAAAAAATGTAATAGCCCGATTGTACAAGGAATAGTGAAAGCACCCAGATCTTTTTTCTTTTACACTAGAGATCTTGTAGCAATGGCACTACAATGCCGCATTCTATCATCATCCTCAAAAGTGACTGATCTTTTCTTTGTAACCAAATCTTTCATGAACTTGGCATAATCGGGCATTTGTTCAAGAGCTTCTACCAAAGGGACATTGATAGAAAGCTGGTTCAACATCGTTATAAAACGCCGGTATTTACCATCCTTAGTCTTTTTTACTAACCTTTGTGGGAAAGGAAGTGGTGGTCTAGGCATGGGGGTCACCTTTTGGGGCACCCCAACATTTTTTACCGTTTTATCTTCTAACTGACCACTAACCTCCACAACTGTATCATCATCTCTTACACTTTTTCTACACCAGACGGCTTAGGTGGATCAATGGTTTGCTCACCACCCCGAGCAGTGATTGCTATAAAATTCCCATCATTTTTCAGATTTTGGAAAGTATTGCTAGGAAGAGTGACTGGTTGCCGTGTGTTCATAGTTTCAGACAATTGGGCCATTTGCAACTCAAGATGCTTAATCGAGATTGCATGTGTATCAATTTTCTGCCCTATACCTGCTAAGTCATTCCTTAACTCTTTAGTGTGTTCATCACTAGCATCGAACCTCCTCATCATTTTCTGCATCATATCCTCAACTCGCGCCATACTACCTCCACCATCCCTAGGAGCGACTTCACGATTTTAAGGTGGAACATAGGGTCCCCTCCTATCATTTGTATTACCATAGTTACCCCGGTTGAAGTTTTTGTCACGGTTGTAATTACCATCTCGAACATAATAACCCTCGCAGTTATGATTACCATAGTTTCGACCTTGGTTTCCTTGACCTTGGCGCCAATTCTCAAAATTGGAGCCTTGGCCGTTCGGTCGAAAACCCCCCGTCTGATCATTCACTGCATAGGAGTCCTCCTCATATTAATATTCATCATTTGGCGGTGGTGGTTTCGAAAAGTAGTTCCCCCTATTTACCTTTTCCGCTCCCCAAGCAACATGTTTCAACACCAACCCAAGCTCAGTTCTCATTTGAGTCATCTCCTCACGAAGATCATCTCAACTAAGTTGTGTGCAGATTGGACTGCAAAAGTGTTTCTCCCAGTATTTGACTTCCTAGTACTCCAAGCTTTATTATTTTGGGAGATTTTCTCTAACTTTTAAGCAATCTCGGCATAAAGACACTCCCCATAAGAACCACCCTTTTTTGTATCAAACACCGCTTTGTTATTATAATCTCGTCCCCGATAGAAATACTCTTTTAGAGACTCATCATCTATGCGGTGATTTGGGACACTTCGCAAGAATGAAGTGAACCTATTCAAGAACTGCTAACTGATTCTCCCAGTAGTGCCATAAAGTTGTTCACTCTGTCTTTGTGGTTTAGTTTCTTAGACACCGGGTAGTAGCGTGCTAAGAAAGCATCCCTCAGTTGATTCCAAGTGAAGATTAGTTATAGGAGAGATCAGTAAACCAGATAGCAGCCTCTTCCGTCAGTTAGAGAGGAAAAACTCTTAGCTAGATTAATCCATATTCAAAACGGGCCTCCCTACATAACTTTTGCACACTGTCCTTACCTTAACGATATGTGCATGTGGATCCTCAGAATGTAGCTCTGAAAACCAACCTTTGGTAGTGAACATTTGCATCAGACTACTAGTTACCACAAAAGTGTGGCCGTGTGGTAGAGGGTGCAAGACGAGTGGCCCATCAGAGTCTGCGATATTTTTATGGCCCCTATAGTACTCTTGAGAGGCGTGGAGCGGGAGGTTGTCTCCGTATTTCACCTTCCCCGTGAATATCAGATATTACAGGGTCACGAGCGTCGTCCAATGGTGGCATTTGCGGTTCGACCGCATCACCTTAAATGCCCAAATTCTGATTCACTCTTCTTAAAGTACGCTCTAGTTCGGGGTCAGGTTCAATTAAGGATATTCCTCTACTCCATGTGTTTGGCATGTAAGAAAGTTAGACCTGCAGGATACAAAAACAAAAACAAAAAGTAAAATTAGGAAAATGTTGACTAATCTTCGATAATAAGCTTAAAGTTAATCTAAAAGACACTTTCCGCGGTAGCGGCGCCAAAATTTGATACGCTCAAATTTACTTTTCGAAAAGAAGTAAAAGCGGTCGCATCAAGTAAAGAACCCAACTAGTGGGGTTGGGATCATTCCCACAAGAAAAATGGTTCAGACTTAACTTTATTCTATTATTACTTCTATTTAGTCAATTATTTTCCAAAAAAAATAACTAAAGGGGGTTTTGATTAATAAAATCAATTAGCTATATTAAAGTAAACAAGTGACAGGTTCAAGTATTGGAGTTTAATCAAGTAATGAAAGTAACTAGGCGTAAGTGTTCCCCACGGCCTTCTAACTCAGTAATTCTAGCTATAACAATCATTTCCTACTATCTTGCATGCAAAGTGATAAGTTAGGTATCTCTACATCCTTGGTCCGGCATCTAGAGAATCTCACTCCACACCTTGTTCCGGCTACGTCTGTTGCTTTACTAAACCTTATATTTACCTCATATTAAGCATCATATTCGATATTTGACTAAGTTGTTACTTCGTATCAACCGACACTAGCCTATTAGATAGTATACACTAAATCTATGTTGATAATTCTTTTCCTATTATCCACCTCCTTGGTCTAGCAAGTAGCAATAAGGCGAGTTCTAACGTTGGCCATCTGTTAAAATGACTTCTAAGTGAAAGAATTAGCAATACATGCAAGACACTATTCTAGAATTATTATTATAGCTAGATTTTACCTTGTTATTTACCCATGTTTCCCAAAACCCTAGTTGTGGAGTTTAGTTACCCATGCTAATAATCACACAATTCATATTGATAATATAAGAATTCATGCACTGACTTTTATGACATTGAAGAAAATCCAGAAATTCACTTGAATAATTCACAAAAACACCAACAATTGATTCCGGAAAAGTATGATCAAATACCTACGACAGACCTTCATGGACACGACGGACCGTCGTGGGCTCCATCATTCCATGCTTGGCATAATTTTCTGCTACTTTCTTCATCAACTCTCTGTTACCCTCGACGAACAGATATGACGGACCGTTGCAAGCACGACGGTCCATCGAGGGGTTCCGTTCCACAACACTTTAGAAACTTCTTGAAATTGGATATGTGAACTACTCTCTAACAACCACGATGAATATGCAGGACGGACCGTCGTGGCTATGACGGTCCATCATGAGCTTCTGTAGTCCCACACTTGGTCAGACTTCCCCAACTTCCTTTAGCAGCCATTTTCATCTCACTACGGTGCCACCTACGAACCGTCGTGGGCTCCGTAGGTTGTCACTTCAGCAATTTCTGCTCAAATCCTCCGCGTTCTCCTTTGGATAGATTTCTCGCAAATAAAGAGAAACCTACATCAAAAATCAATACAAAAAGTCTTTAGAAACACACTAAACTTAAGGAAAAGACATTGAAAGTACCGTGAAACCACTGTACATCATTGAGGCTTAGTGATTTGGTGAAGCTGGAGTTGAATTTTGAAGGGGTACGGAAAATGATTTTCTACACCTTTTAAACCGAGTGATTTCCACGTACAACATTGTGTTCTTCTCTTGTTGTCCTTACTATTTCATGGTCCTATTAACGAGTCGTGGATAGGCCCGTCGACTAACCCAACAGACTACTAGCCCTAAGTGAAGTACCATATAGGCTTTCACGACCTATGGTCCTCACATGGTCTGTGAAATGGACCGCGGATAGGCGTACCAAGTACCACTAGCATTGGACAAGAACCATGACCCACTTGACGGGTCGTGATTGCAACATCGGTCCGTCTGTGGCCCTCGCCAGCTTTTAAGTCAGGGTTGTTTTCGTCTTTTCTCTATGCATTGGGCATTTAAATTACTTTTGACATCTAAACTATGTCGTTTTGCTAAATCTAAGCCTAATAATCTTGTCAGAACATACCCTAAAGGACAAAAGCCTCATTCTCCAAAAATCACCAAAACTTAGAGCAAAAAGAGAAGAAAGAGGCGCCAGTTCTTCCAAGAACGACTAGCATTGGACAAGAACCATGACCCACTTGACGGGTCGTGATTGCAACATCGGTCCGTCTGTGGCCCTCGCCAACTTTTAAGTCAGGGTTGTTTTCGTCTTTTCTCTATGCATTGGGCATTTAAATTAATTTTGACATCTAAACTATGTCGTTTTGCTAAATCTAAGCCTAATAATCTTGTCAGAACATACCCTAAAGGACAAAAGCCTCATTCTCCAAAAATCACCAAAACTTAGAGCAAAAAGAGAAGAAAGAGGCGCCAGTTCTTCCAAGAACGAATGGATGTGTTCTTCAAGTTTCAGCCCCTAAATCCAAAGGATTTCTCCATAGATTCCTTTACCAGGCATGTGAGATTTCACTAGTGGGTTCCTTTCACCCATTAGGTCCCTAGAATTCAGTCAGTTCTTCGGTTCCTCATAAGATGTTCATACCTAGGGTTTTGAGATTTTGAAGATTTATTGTGATTTTAGCTGTTAGAGTTCCCATGATCTAAATAACATGATTTTTGGTGATTAATTAGTGTAATTTGCATGTATAGAATTCAAAACCTAGCTTATATCAACTATCAGCTCATGAATTATACTTGCTAGGCAGGTCAGTTTGAAAATCATGCTTAAGGAATTAATGTGTACATTCCCATATGGCATGTCAGAATGGAGAAGGCTTCACACATACAGAACAAAAGGACAATTGAAAAATTGACTTCAACAAATGCTATCAAAAGATTGAAGGAACACATTGAAGAACCAAATCCTATTACATAATCTATGTATTAGGTTTTTTTCATTGAGTTGTCAATGAGCTATAAACTTAATTAAGAGTGTTGTCTTCAAGTTGAGGTAACTCGAAAACTTGGAAACACATAACTTGAGAGGTTTGTTTGTTGTTAGGAATTACAATTTACAATTTCTTAGGTTACATAGGTTTGTATTGTTGAGGCTTAGTGATTTGGTGAAGCTGGAGTTAAATCTTGAAGGGGTACGGAAAATGATTTTTACACCTTTTAAACCGGGTGATTTCCACGTAAAACATTGTGTTCTTCTCTTATTGTCCTTACTGCTTCGCTGGAATATGTTGGGGAACATGTTTCACACTTTGGAGAAAAGTCAACTACACCGTAGGTCATGTAGAATATCAAAACTAAAATCTGATCAGATCAAGAAAAATTTCTTACAGCACAAGTCCCTTTAGCATTTTCTATTTTACAAACAGAACACTTAGTCTGGTTAAGAATCACCCATGTTTAAGAGCTATATTCTAGCAAGTCTTTTTAAGTTTATTCTACCATCCTATACATCATCATGTGCTAAATAATTTACACTTGGTGCTGATTTATGTATGATGCACACAATGGAAACAGATTTTCACAGTTCAGTGACTGAGCATGTATTCCACGATCATTAGGTGGTCGTGGCAGTCCCTCTTAACTAATGTAAACGGTCACCGGGAAAGGGTGTTGGGAAGTCTAGTTGGTGGGGAGACGTAGTTGGTTGCTTGGTGGTAGGAGGGAATTTGTATGCAGAGTGGTAGCAGTAGAGAATCCTGATGATGCTGCAGAAGAAGAAAATACTGGCACTGGAGTGACCACACCTTGACTATGTATTTTCCAACCCCAATTCGGAAGTACTGGAGACGAACTTGCGGCTTCAGCCTTCATCATTGCTCCTTCCTGTTAAACGATACAAAATATCTCCATCATGTTTCATTCAAATAAAAAGAAGCAATATATTCTGACTATTAGCTATGTCCTGGCTAGAGCAGCCTTGGCAGACAGTAAAAGAAAGTCAGCACTGCCTGGTGTTCCACAGTAACATAAAACTCATGTTTATGTCTGAGTAGAACACGTTACTTACCGTACTGTGGGGAGGAAAACCAGGATACATGCCAGTGAATATAGAAAGCTTAGACATTGTTGCTGGACCTTGTGGAACAATAGAGGAGCTTTGAGTCTGTAAGATTGACAAAAAATAAAGAGAATCTCAACTCATGCTATAGAGTGAAGATAGAACTAATTAAAAAAAATGTGAAGTAGACTAGTTGATGTATATTCAAAAGTATCTTGCAGCGTGACAACGGAGAAAACAGATAAGTTATGAAGTCCTTTAAGTATTTACATCAGAAAATACCTCAAATGTTTTGCCAATAACCATATCACGACCTCCAAAATTGAAGTGTACATTTCTACCAATTTCACCGCCCTTTAGACCCCCCTCCAAAGGCGGAGAAATCCAGAGGTTCAGATCAAGATTCTCACCACTACCTACATACATGTTCAGAGAACTTATCATATTCTGCAGGTTCCCCAAATTTCACAAGTTCCAAGAAAGATGTAGAAGAGATAAGGTTAGATAATGTACCACCATCTCGTTTATCCTCCTTCTTTTCCCGTTCGTACGTGTTAGCCACAAAGTTGGTAACTGCTTCCCTTCCATCACATTTGTCATAAGCTCTGCACCACAAATGGAAGGTGCAGATTTGGTTAGATGAGATTCAGAAAATGAGATTACTGATGGTGAGATATTCAGTCTCAAAAGGCTATTGATTCATGATCACAAGGACCTTGCAGTTTCAACTTGGCTGTCAAGTAACCTAAGATATCTATACTCCTGCAACCAAACACTTTAATCTTATCGGAGCAATACTAAAGGCCTATTAATTTTCCAATATAATTAACTACCGCCATATATGTTTGTGAAAGAAAAATCAAGTAAACCATCGGGTACAAAGCTTCACGCCACATTATAAAAATATAATGATATTTCGAAATAGCTAGTTTGGGACATGCTTACTTTTTCCCAATGAACTGACCCTCCCAACGACCACATTTGTGCAAGGTTACACCTCTGTATTTTGAATTTCCCCTAGAAAAGCCATTACTATGGCGACGGAGTACCTGAACAAATTCTTCTTTTGACAAATTCTTCATCTGCAGATAAATTAGCAACATTCAAATCAAAGCACTCACAAATTTTGATGATTAATAAGAAGCATTCCACAAATTTTAACTATTGTACCTGTTTCATATCTTCGTTGTAATCAGTTATATTGAAATTGATATCAGCATCAACTCCCCTAAACTTTATTGCAGCTCGATCATATGCCCTAAATTATTGAAAATAAAACATTTAGATCCAGTAAGGATGAAACATAACAAAATCGATTTCTTCAAATAAACTCTTACCTAGCAGCTGCATGAGCTGTATCAAATCCTCCTGATAAAATGAACACCCGAATCAATGGTACAATCCTTTATAATTCAGATTTTAACAAAACCCAAACTCATATTCGATATAATTAACATACCTAAATACACTTGTTTCCCACAATCCCTGCACATCGAATATTTAAACAAAGATTTTTAAAAATCAAATAAATACTGAGAGAAGCAAGTTGTGAATTATTACTCACAATTTATGTATGTGACACAATTGAAATTTTGAGAGTTTTTCTTTTTTTTAAAAAAAAAAAAAAAACAAGTACCAGATGTGTGATTCCCATCTTCCAGTTCGCCGGTAAAATGTAACGCCACGATACTGAGAGCTACGGGACCTGGGTCCACGTCGGCTTTTCTTATGCACCGGAGGTTTGTAAACAGGCACTTCTAACCCACCGGATTCCGACACAGACAAGTTGAGCCAGCACTGAGATTGACCTTGAATCTCATCTTTCACCGGAAAAAGTTGTCTGGTGAGCATATCACCACCACCAGTAGTACTGCTCTCATCTTCAATCTCAAATACACGATCGCTCTTAAGTATGGAGAAATTTAGAGTTGAAAGTGAAGGCTGGAAGGAGGAGCTGTTGGAGTCTGTGTTGGATGTTACAGAATCATCCTTGAAAAAAACACTATCATTATTCAGATCCAACATAGCTCCGTTTTTTGCAAATTATTACATATGTAAACTACAATAATTTTTATATATTGAAGAAAAACAAAATAAGATTGAGAGAGAATATCATAAAAAGAGAATTGTGTGTATGGTGATGGTACAAGTGGATTGGATAGATAGAATGAAATAGTAACGTATAGTGCAGGGTGTTGGGTAAAACTAAGAATGCAACTTTATCCTTTTTAGGTAAGTGGTCATCAATTTATACCAACAAATCCACAAAATTTTCGTATTATTCCATTTCCATTATAGGAAACTCAACGTGGACTTATATTTATTTCTCTAACTAACCTCTTTTCACCATTTTCTTGGATATCATAAAAGACAAGGATACGAACGGCAAAATAACTGTCTAATTCATTTGTTTATTTCATTTTTGACTAGTTAAAAGTGGATTTTGATTATATATGATTTTATTCATCAAGGAAAAAGTGGTTAAAAGAAAAAAAAATATTTTTCAAATAAAAAATAAATTAAAACAAAAGAGATTTTTTTTTTCCAATTTTGGTTGGACTACTTCATCCATTTTATCTAAACGGTAAATCCACAAACCCAGCGAGATAAAGGGGGAAAAAACTACTACTAACAAATCAGGGAACAACAAAGAAAAAAGGAAGAAAGTATAATTAATCCACTTTGGAGCTAGATTTTCACTCTAAATAATTTGTTCTTCCTCTATGTGTAATTCTTTCGATCTTGATTTATGAATTTGTACTATCAAAATTTAAAGGTAAATCTTATGGAATTGTGGTGGTTAAAGCGATTTTGTCGTATGCGGGATGTTCGCCAATCAAAAACGGTTATGTTTAAAAGATTTATGTCACAAAATCGAGGATGATGAGGTAGATGTGGGGCATACAAAGGAGCCATAAAAATGGGAATGAGAATATTCGAGATATGGTAGAAGTGACCTCTGTGGTGGATAATATGAGGAAGCATGATTGAGATGGTTTGTATATGTATGAAGAGAAGATGTGTATGCGCTCTAGTGATGAGGTGTGAGAGGTTGGTTGTAGTAGGTATGATGAGAAATTTAGATTGAAGAAATATTAAAAAGATGTAACTAGATAGGACATGATAAAACTTCAGATTACTGAAGAAATTACCTTAGATAGGAAGGCGTGGAAGGGATACGTACTAGGGTAGAAGGTTAGTAGGTAGTTGATGATTTTTTTGCTTTTCGAGTGTTTACACTTGTTATTTGTTGTTATACTAGCCATATTTACGTAGTTCTTACATTTGATATCTATCATTTATTTGTTATTTATTATATTTCGACTATTCCCCTCTTTTATTGTGCTTGTTCCATTCTTGTATTCTTTACACTTCTTTCCTGGTCAGTTGTATGTTTTATACACTATTTTTTTCTTTGTTCTTATTCGTTGCACTTCAGCCAAGACTCTTTTAATTCGAAACAAACTTTCTACCTCTATGAGATAGTGATAAAATATAATATGTATATATATATATATATACTGGACTCTCCTACACCCTACTTGTATAAATTTGTTGGAAATATTGTTAGTACACATGCCAATATAACCCTAAAATTGAATAATAAAAACAAATATGGTGAAAAATTATTAAGAGAGACAAATAAAAGTTTTTTTTTTATAGAAGTACAAAAACAAAATCTTCCTTTTCTTGTTTAATTAATCTAGTTTTGTAAGAACTAACCGTAATTGAGAATAGGCGGAATAGATGCACGAATTGTTAACTTTTGCATTAATGCTTCAACGTTGAGCAAGTCGGCTAACCTAATTATCTTAATGACAGGCTGCCATCTATAAAATTAAAAATAACTATCTTATTTAAACTAGCAAAGTGGAGTGACGTGTAAAGAAAAGACTTTAATTCTTTTACTTCTCCTTTTCATTTTATTTTATTTAAAAGTAAATTTAAAATAGCAAAAAGAAATTGAATCATGAATTCTTAACTTCAGTATAGTTAAGATATGAGTTTTTGAAAATTTCGGACGGTAAAAAGTTTAAGACAAGTAAGAAAGGAAATTTTATATTTTGTACTTGAAAACGATCATTTCATTTAAAGGAAATATTAGACAAATTGAACCCATCAGACAAAGTACTCCCTTTATTTACAATTGTTTGTCAGGGTAAGATGATCCAGCCTTCTCAAGGAAAATTTAATATAAGATATGATTTGATTAATATAGTCTTACTATATACCAAAAATATCAAAAGTCTACTTAATTTTCAATTGAACAAAATAGAGTAATTATTAAGGATATAACTGGGGAAAAAAAGACTAATATTTTTTAATTGTTTAAATTGACAATTAATCTTGGACATCTATTTTTAGTATACTGTCAAATAATTGTGAACCGAGAGAGTATTTACCTAAATTATATCCAATTCAATATATTTATCTCGATTAGACCCATAGTACAAACTATTTACCCACTAACCACTTGTTCTATTCACTAAATCATGTTTCTTCGTCCTTGTTACCATAAGAGTATATATATACTCTCTATATATACACGTTAATGAAATCAAGAAGTAATTAAATAATATTTCACTTAAGTAATACTTCTTTCTATTCGATACAATTAGAACATATACATATACTTTGATAATATATCAAACAAAATACATTATTAATTAAAACATAAAAATCAAAAAAGAAAAAGATAGTGGCTTGTAAATATTTTTTTCCCTCATTTAAATGGAAGTAAGGAACAAATATAGGAGTGTACTGAAGTTCCAAATTGGTTGAAAAGTTGAAGAGCCAAAAAGGGGCATACAGTTGAGAGTGAAGCTGGAACGTTGACCGTACGTTCTATATATGGAAGTAAGCTAATAAATTTTGAGGTTAGGACCACTGGGCCCCCTCTTAATATAGTTAGGACTTGGGAGTAGTACTTTTATTTCTCCAAATATTTATGTATAAAAATAAATATGTGGATCCCACTGCCAATACTAGAAAAACAATTAGTAAATGATATATGAATTAATGATCCATTGAAATTGTTTATTGTGTATATAGGTACAAAAATGTTTCCATCAAATTATCATACGTGATAAGGATAAATGCTTATCATGATTGTTTGTAGCAGCATGCAAGTTTTATATTTAAATTATTACTTGTTAGTTCCAGAAATACACTTCAATGGTGTATAATACACTTTTTCTTTTATTGACAAAAATCTTGTCACATGATATTTTACATGGACAAAAATTTCACCTTGACAAAAATTAAATAAACTATTAATATTAGTTAAAAGCTAAAAAATAAAGTATTTGTATCCTAAAAGAAAAAAAATAACATTCATAAGAGGGATAGTAGATATGAGGGAAAAAAATAATATGTCATGTATAGAGAAACTAAATGTAAAAATGTTGCACTTCTCTATGGTCTCCATTCATATTTTTTCCTTTTCTCCTTTTTTGAGCATTTTTCTTTATATAATTATTTTGTTCTATTTTTCAATATCTCATAAAAACTTTATACTCAATTACTCAACTTTTTACCTGCTACTGTAATATATCTTCTTTACTAGACGTAATATGCATATATTTATAACTCTCATAATTTTCAATCTGACGCCCACCTCATAATATAAGGAATCAATAATAAGATCATGAATTAAACCACTCGCTTCTCCACCTTTACCCTCTCTTAGGATAACTGTAATTTGCCCAATACTCCGAATACTAACCACCTTCTCAACACCTAACACTTCCGGTTTTATTAGATCATAGCCTAAACAAGCTAACCCAATCGAATATTCCCAAGTACCACTACTTTCCTTTCCTACTGGTTGATCTTATCATACCCTTAATTTTTCTCAACTAGCCTAAGCAATGCCACATAATTTCGTTGCATCAAACTGCAACTGTCTCACCCCGAGCCTACACTCTGGACTTGGTCAACACTCAAGACCATTGCTAGCCTCGAGCGGACCCTTGGCATGGCTTACTTACTCACAAAAGACTTAAACACAAGATATAACTCAAGAAATAACTTAAAAGTAATACTTAACCAAAGTGGCAACTCATGTCTTAAACATTTACAACTGAAATGAATAACACTAAAGAACTATAGTATTTGTCTATGGAGCCTCTAAAACAAAGAGGGATGTTGAGACAGGATTCCCAATCATCCTAACAATTAAAAACTGAAAAATCAAGTGATAAAATATGTCCTCCGAAGTATAAGGAGACTCACCAACTGACTAAGCCACCCACTGGATCAACGGTAGGACAGATGCCAATTCTAGTTACCTACGTCTGCATCATAATATGATGTTGTCACGCCCCGAGCTACCCCTGAGACACGGACATGGACCCTAGGACCACAAGTGATCTCAAGCTAATCTTGTTTGCATGATCATGAGCATACTAAAGACAATAAACTGAATGCGGAAGCTAAATCATAATTTAAACTGAAAAGATGGAGAAATACCCATATGCTAAATCTGAGATATATGAAAACTGATGAGTTTAATACAAAGAAAATATTAATTCACTACTACGCTGAACTTAACTATGTCTGAAAATAGCCTCTACACTAGACTAGAAATACTAGGACAAGCCCCAACTAAGTCTAGCAAAAAATGAAACCAAATGACTAAAAGACTAAAAAGAACTCATGACTTTCTCCTTGGAGAATGAGAACTCACCACTGCATCTGCTAAACTAAAGATCGAGAATCGACCTATGAGTGATCTGGATACAGATAACCTGAACCTACATCATGAGAAGATGTAGCGCACGTATGCGTCAGTACTTGAAAGGAACTGAGCATGTAGGATAGAGTAAAACTGAAATAATACATAACTGAACAAGCACAAACAAGTATATAATCTGAACATGAAATACAAAATTCTAAGCTAACTGCATGCAATGACCAAATTTATAACATGATGAGACTGAATACTAACTGATCTGTTAATATGGTCAATGCAAGAGAATCTGACTTAACTGTGGGAGCTACTAATAACAGATAATAAAACCACATGAGCTAAATGTGGAGTTCAATGTATACACCCCATAGAGAGGACCCAATATACCTTGCCAGAGGTATAAAGACATGCTGACGTGATAACTTAATTGATTGCCCACAGAGGGAACTTACAACCTACTTGGCTAGTAGTTCTGGGACTAATTGGGTACATTGAACTCTAGTCCAACTCGGTATTATGTTACTCCCATTGATTTATGTAATTAACTGATTATGTCTGAATTTTCAGTAATTATTGGATAGCTCAAAACTGAACATGCAAACTTAGAATGCAACATTTAATTTGATAATGATGCATTAAAAACTGAGGCATGTATAACTGAATAGCTGAAATATCTGACCTATTATGTGTAATTGAAGAACTAAAGAAATACAAAGCTAGGGGTCTGAAATTCATGCGATAAACTGAATAATAACTTTACAATCTAATTTGGAACATATGTTTAATAAATTCATGAAGTTCTATCAAAGTTATAGAAAACCTAGGTTTAATCATGATAAGAGAATCAAGAAATGACTGAAAACTAGGGACCCAATGGGTGAAAGGAACCCACTAGTGAAATCCCACATACATGGTGATGAAATTCATGGAGAAACACTTAGATTTTGGGGCTGGAACTGCTGGAACCTTGCTGCGTTCATGAACTAGGGTTCTTGACCTTTTTCTCCTTTCTTGCTTCTAATTTTCTAAGATTTTATTTAATGATTTGACTTAGGTAAGTTTTAGTTATGTTTCTAGGCTGAAACTGACTAAAATCTGATGATTTAGGGTCAAAACGATGTATCTTAAGGTTTAAACGAAGTGGGAAAAATTCAAAAGACCCCTGAGTTAATTTCTGTCGATCCAAATGATGACCTAAATTGACAGGCCGTCATTCAATCGACATTCCGTCGTTTAGGTCCGTAGGTTGGGACTGTTCGACAGACATTTACTAAAATGGGCATATCTTTTTACTTAGATTTCTGATTTTAGTAGGTCAATGTCTATGGAAAACTAATTCAAGTATCTATCTTTTGGTAGATTATAGGACACCTAATTCATTTTGTGCTAAGAGTTATGATAATTTGAAGTTGACCCAACTGTATTTCTCCCCTAACTGTCTGCTAACTTCCACTTATGATTAGACCTATGGTCTGTAGGTCCATCTACAGACCATGTTGGTCAATCGTGGTTCTTGTCAGAGATTGGGTAAATGGAGTGCTATTCGACGAACACAGACTACGGACCGTAGTCTGATCGATGGACCGTAGGTCCGTCCATCATTCGACGCTTAGTCAAATTTTTGGGGGTTTCTGAGTCCATCAGCGGATGTGCAAGACGGACCATGGGTCAGGCTACGGTCCGTCGATGGACACCGTCTATTGCACCTCCAGATTTTCTGAAAAGCTGGTTTTTGGTCTATTTGGATACGGGGTGTTACATTATCTCCCCCTTGGGAACATTCGTCCTCGAATGAAGACAAAACTAGCTGGAATAGAGGGAGAGAGATACAAACCCTACTACTAAACACTGAAAACTGACTCTCTAACTGAATTTATGAACATGAAAATACGCTGAAAATGCAAGTACAAGCTGAGGGAACATGATTCTAAGACTGAATTCACGCATGAATGACTGGAAAACTGAATAGGAAATATTACCTTAAGATGGAGTGGAATCGGAAGGAAAGAGGTGAGGATACTTCGCTTTCATGGCTTTTTCTGCTTCCCAAGTAGCTCCCTCTACGGACTGACTTCTCCACAAAAACTTGACTGAAGCGACTTCTGCATTTCTCAACCTTCTAACCTGACGGTCAAGAATCTCAACTGGTGCATCCTCATAAGAAAGACTGCCTCTCAACGACACGGTCTCTAGTGGCACTATAGAGGCTGGGTCACCCACACACTTCTTCAAGAGCGAAATGTGGAAGACTGGATATACTGCTGCTATTTCTGCTGGAAAATCCAACTCATATGCCACCTTTCCAATCCTTTTCAAGATCTTGTAACGGCCTACTTATCTAGGACTGAGTTTCCCTTTCTTGCCAAATCTCATCACTCCTTTCATAGGTGACACTTTCAGGAAAACTTATTATCAACTTGGAACTCTAGTTCCCTTCTCCTTACATTTGCGTAAGATTTGTGACGACTCTGGGTTGTCCTAAGTCTATCTATAATGAGTTGAACTTTCTCCATAACATAAAGGACTGAATCTGGCCCTATCAAAACTGCTTCACCTACTTCAAACCAACAAACATGAGATCTACATCTACGCCCATACAAAGCATCATAAGGGGCCTTCAAAATGCTGGAATGGTAGCTATTGTTGTAGGAGAACTCAATTAGAGGAAGGTGATCATCCCAACTGCCCTTGAAATCAATCACACAAGCTCTCAACATATCCTCTAGGTCCATCCGTCTGTGGATGAAATGTTGTGCTAAGGTTAACTTGAGTACCGAGACCCTTCTGAAATGACTTCCAGAAATGAGAGGTAAACTGAGGTCCTCTATCTGAGATGATAGACAAAGGGAATCCACGCAACCTTACAATTTCATTAATGTAAGCCTTGGCATAGTCTTCTGCCGAATTTGTAGTCTTGACCGCTAAAATGCGAGAAGACTTAATCATCCTATCAACTATCACCCAAATTGAGTCATGTTGTCTGCGAGTACGAGGTATCCCTGTGATGAAATCCATACTGATCACTTCCCACTTCCAAGTAGGAATATCGATCTCTTGAGTTATACAACCTGGTTTCTAATGTTCTACTTTGACTTGCTGGCAATTGGGGCACTTACTCACAAAATTTGCTATGTCCCTCTTCATGTCATTCCACCAATAGACTTCCCGCAGATCGTGGTACATATTTGTGGCAGCTGGATGAATAGAATACATGGAGTTATGGACTTCTGCAAGGATATGCTTTCTCAACTCACCCACATCAGTAACACACAATCTACCAGAAAACCTCCACTCTCTGATTATGGAATGCACCCTTTAGTTCAAGAAAGATCGGATCATTGTCTTGCTTTTCCTTAATCTCCACTACCAAAGAAGATTCTGCCCCATTCTGAACTGGTACACCATTGTCTAATATGCTCATAAGGCAAACTCCCAAGCGAGCAAGCCTGTGAACATCCTTTACTAGCTCCTTCCTTTCTTCCTCAACATAGGTTACACTACACATATATAATCTACTAAGAGAATCTGCTACTACATTCGCCTTACCCTGATAATAATGCATCATAATACTTAAGGAACTCTAGCCATCTCCTTTGGCAAAAATTCAACTCTTTCTGGGTGAACACATACTGAAGGCTCTTATGATGAGTGGACAAATTTATGTGAACACCATAAAAGTAGTGTCTTCAGATCTTGAGTGCAAACACCACTGCTGTAATCTCGAGGTAATGAGTTGGATAGTTCATCTCATAAACCTTAAGCTTGTCTAGAGGCATAAATATCACCTTATCTTGCTGCATCAACACACAACCTAGGCCAACTGCGGATACATCACAATAGATCACTTAACCATCTGAACCCTCTGGTAGGGTCAAGACAGGAACTATAGTCATTCTAGTTTTCAATTCTGCAAAACTATTCTCACAATCATTTGACTATTGAAACTTGACCATCTTCTGAGTTAACCTAGTTAATGGTGAGGCTATGTATGAAAATCCTTCCACGGACCTTCTATAAAACCCTTTAGACCTAAGAAACTTCTGATATCTGTAGCAGAGGTTGGTTTGGGCCATTGTTTGACTGCTTTTATTTTCTATGAATCCACTCGAATCCCTTTGTTATATACAATATGACAAAGGAAAGCAATGGATTGCAACCAGAACTCACATTTGCTAAACTTAGAGAATAACTTTTGATCATTGAGAGTTTGTAGAACGATTCTCAAATGACTCGCATGCTCTTTCTCATTCCTAGAGTAAATGAGGATATCATCGATAAAGACAATAATGAACAAGTCCAAGTACTGTTTGAATACTCTGTTCATCAAATCCATGAAAGCTAGCAGGAGCATTGGTTAGTCCAAACGACATAACTACAAATTCGTAATGACCATATCGAGTTCTAAAGGCTGTTTTTTGGAATGTCACTATGTTTGACTCTAAGATGATGATAACCTGATCTGAGGTCTATCTTTGAAAAATGACTAGCACCCTGAAGTTGGTCAAAGAAGTCATCAATCCTAGGATGGGACACCTTATTCAACTGTCTATATTCGATGCACATTCTGATTTACCATCTTTCTTCTTTACGAACAACATTGTGCATCCCATGGTAAAATACTAGGTTTGATAGAGTCGTTATCTAGAAGTTCTTTCAACCGCTCTTTCAATTCCTTAAGCCCTGCTGGATCCATTCTATAAGGAGGAATAGAAATAGGCTGGGTATCTGGAAGGAGATCAATTCCAAAGTCGATTTTCCTTTCGGGGTGGACTCCGGGAAAATCTTCTGGAAACTCACAGACTACAAAAATTATCTCAAGAGTTGGGGTTTCAGAGCTAGAATCCTTAACCCGAACTAGATGATAGAGATAACCCTTAGAGATCATCTTTCTGTCCTTAAGGTAAGAAATGAATTGACCCATAGGCGTTACGCTACTACCCTTCCACTCTATGATTGGTTCATCCATAAACTGAAAACGAATAATCCTAGTACAACAATCGACTCAGGCATAACAGGTATGTAACCAATCCACGCCTGGAATGAAATCAAAGTCTACCATTTCTAACTCTACAAGATCTGCTGAGGCGACTTTCTGAGATACTATGACAGGGCAATTTCTATATACCCATCTAGCTATAACTGGGTCACCAACTGGAGTAGCGACTGAGAAAGGTTTTGAGAGAGTTTCTGGACTACAACTGAATTGGAATGCTATGTAAGAAGTTACAAAAGGAAGGATAGCCTCTGGATCTAACACTGCATAAACATCAAGGTCAAATACACATAACTTACCAGTAACTACATTACGAGAACCATCCTAATCCTCGCGAGTCTAAAGAACATACAACTTGTTTTGGCGCTAACCGCCACCTGTACCGGATGAGTTACCCTGCTGAGTCGGGTGACTTGCTTGTGCTGATGAAGTTGTAGACTGAGCTCTACCATTACCACCTCCTTGACCCTGTCTAGAAGGACGATCTTTCAACCTATGACCAGACTGACCGCATCTAAAACATCATTCTTGTCCTGCGAGACACTCGCCCGGATGGTTCTTACCACACTTAGGGCAAGTGGGGTA
The DNA here is from genome assembly GCA_027705065.1 of Solanum peruvianum. Lineage (NCBI taxonomy): Eukaryota > Viridiplantae > Streptophyta > Magnoliopsida > Solanales > Solanaceae > Solanum > Solanum peruvianum. The sequence goes on along the minus strand of JAKWJD010001758.1, from coordinate 42,763,865 downwards.
AGTCTTCGTGTCTGAAACACTTCCCTGAGACTTAGAGCCTGGTGAGTTAGGGTTATGAAATTCATGCGATAAACTGAATATTAACTTTACAATCTTATTTGGAAAATATATTTAATAAATTCATGAAGTTCTATCAAAGTTCTAGAAATCCTAGGTTTAATCATGATAAGAAAATCAAGAACTGACTGAAAACTAGGGACCCAATGGGTGAAAGGAACCCACTAGTGAAATCCCCACATATCCGGTGATGAAATTCACGGAAAAACACTTAGATTTCGGGGCTGGAACTGCTGAAACCTTGTTGCGTTCTTGAACTAGGGTTCTTGACCTTTTTCTCCTTTCTTGATTCTAATTTTCTAAGATTTTATTTAATGATTTGACTTAGGTAAGTTTTAGTTATATTTCTAGGCTTAAACTGATTAAAATCTGATGATTTAGGGTCAAAACAATATATCTTAACGTTTAAACAAAGTGGAAAAATACCAAAAGACCCCTGAGTTAAATTTAGTCGGACCAAACAATGACCTGGACTAACGATCCATCATTCAATCGACGGTGTGTCGTTTGGGTCTTTTTGACATGCCTTTACTAAAAGGTGCATAACTTTTTACTCTAAGGTCTGATTTTAGTAAGGTCGGTGGATATGAAAAATTAATTCAATTGTTTATGTTTTTGTAGGTCATGGGACACCTAATTAGTTTTGTGCTAAGAGTTATGACCATTTGAAGTTGACCTAACTACATTTTTGACTAACTGTCTACTAACTTCCTCTTACGGTTAGACTTTCACTTCATAGTTCAATCTATGACCATGCTGGTCAATCGTGGTTCTTGTCAGAGAATGGGTAAATAGGGTGTTGAGCGACGGACGTAGTCTGACCTACAGACCATAGGTCCGTCCATCGTTCGACACTTAGTCAAATTTTCCTGGGCTGAGATTTTGGGGGTATCTAACTCCATAGACGGATGTGAAGGACGGACAGTGGGTCAGGCTACGATCTGTCGATGTCCACCGTCTATTGCACCTGTAGATTTTCTAAAAAAATGGTTTTTGGTCTATTTTGGATGTGGGTTGTTATAGATACAGACCAACTAACATTAGTACACTGAATGTATGAGTGTGCGAGGTTGAATGCTAAAACAGCAATCCAAGCTTGAAAAGAGTAAGAATGAACACTTAATTTTCCACGCTGCCAGAACTGTCCTAAACTTTGTTGTCGCATAGAACTACATAACTTAGTGGATTCATATAAAAAGCATGACCCATTAATACTCATGATGGCTACACGGTTTATGGAGAATCGAGTTATTATGAACTCGTATCCCTGTATCGGGTCTCAAAGAATTGAGATAATTGCTCAACACTTAGATTTAAAATCTCTTTTTGAATCAATGTTCCCTTTTCTTGCACAAAACTCTTTTGAAAATCTTAGTTTCCTCTTATCTTAAATGTGAAAACATTATAAACTCTTAGGGAATACTAAGTTCCCTAATAACTTTTAAGAAATGAACTCAACTATTTACTCTTTACTTAGCTTGAAACTTTAGTCTTAAACCAAAGATAAAACATTGCAAAAACACTCTTGAAAACTTCTAAGAACTTTGTTTTAACTGGCTTCGTAACTTTTAGACTTGACTCTTCACTTCTTTGACTTTAATCTGAACTTTCCTTGAATTGAATTATGGATTAAAGGTTCATGATCTCATGTTTATGGATGATTTCATGAAGTTTATATGTACCTTAGAGTGTTAGTATCAATTAGGAAACATAGGTACATCACTTAGGAACTAGTACGAAAAATGTGGGGGAAGAATGGGGAGAGCTATCCTCTCTGGCCTCTGAGAGGCGTGTGGAGCCAATGCTCATCTTACAAAGAGAAGGCTGGGGCGCTCTAGTTGGAACCACACCCCAAGGCCCTACGGAGAGAGTTATCCTTTGGCGATTTGAGAGGCGTGACGCTCTAACATGGAATGATTAGGGAAGGATAACCCATGCACTTCTTCAACATGGAGATTTGAAACACCGGATCAATAAGTGTGATCAATAATGCAACATTCGTATACATACATGTATCATAATGAAGAAAGGACAAACATACATCTCACAATCATAGAATCACAATTATCACTTGCCTCGAGATAAGCTTGAAACACTAACAATCTTGATCCTTCCCTTTTTGAATTTATTTCCCTTATTCTTGGTCTACAAACAACCAATATAACAAGAGAATCAATAAACAATCACTAATTACCCAGATTACTAACAATTCTAACAACCCTAGATTATACTCATGATCCCAAGTAACCAAATTAGGGTTGTTCCCACCATAATTATTAAATCAAAACCCTTCCCATTGATAATAACCCAAGAAAAAAGGTTCTACGGATCGAAAATGGGTTTCGAGAGTGAAAACCCTATCTTTAGCCTAAGAATGGTAGAAAATTGTCAAGAGTCGCCTAAGATTCATTCCTTAGCTCTAAAAATCAATAATTGCAAAATAAAGTAGTTCAGGAGTTCATTTACGACTTTAAGTCGCGTCTGGTCTGTCACAACATTCCCGCCATAGCAAAAAAACTCAGTGCTAGAGTGGTTTGCACGAAACATTGAGTTATTTAAGTAGTTTTAAGACCCCCATTTCACAATACACTCTAACAAATGATGCTCGGAAAATCTTCTTCCTGCTAAGATTGATTTCAAGAGTTTTACTCATTCGAATTCAATTTCGTAAAGTGTACAGATTTCTTAACGAGTTGTCTATCTCCTCATGTAATTAAAATTACAAATAGATCACTCGATCGAAACCGAATTTCCCTATATCTTAATGACTTTGATTTCATCCAAATCTTGACTAGGTTGAAAAATTTCAAATGTGTTTTTCCTAACCCAAATTTTCCCTTGTTAACTTTTTTATAACGACAGAACCCAGTCGTTACATTAGTTTCCAATTTATCCATTATGCATCCTTGAGTGAAAAACTTAGGAAAAGAAATAGGCTAAGGAGATAATGGAGAAGTACCTGAATCAATGAACAATTGGGGATACTTGTCTCACATGTCTTTGTCGATTTCTTAAGTAGCTTCCTCAACTAGACGATGCTTCTATATTTAAACTTTCACAGACTTAATATCTTTGATCTTTAGTTACACACATAACGGTCAATAATTTCAATTGGTTTCTCATCATATTGAAGGTCTTTGTCTAACACAATTAAGTCACACTTAATGATGTAATAATCGTCACCATGATATCTCTTAAACATGGACACATGAAATCCAATCTATATGTCATTGGTCCTACACATTTAAGAACCTCAAATGTATCAATGTATCGTGAACTTAACTTACGTATATTGCCAAACCTCATCAACTATTTCATGAATGATACCTTAAGAAGAAGATTCTCACCGATTTGAAATGCCATGTCTCTTACCTTGTGATCCTCATACTTCTTTTGTCTGCTCGGGGCTGCTAGAATCTTAGCTTGAATACTCCTCACCTTATCTTGAGCATCCTTCACTAAATCTACCCAAAGTTTCCACTCTCCAACCTCATACTATTTTATGAGTGATCACATCCCCTCCCATAAAGTGTCTCAAATGGTGTCATAGATATATCTATGTTGGAGTGATAACTATTATTATAGAAAAACTCATACAAAGGTAGGAACTTATCCTAATTCCCACAAAAATCAATAACGCATGCCCTTAACATGTGTTCTAACACATGAATAGTCCTCTCTGACTGCTCATCTGTCTGTGGAAGGAAGGTGTACTAAAAGTGAGTTGTGTACCCAATTCATCATTAATTTCCTTCAAAAATTGGGTGTGAATTGGGTACCACGCTGTGAGATAATAAAAAGGGGCACCCTATGCGACCTCACTATCTCTTTCACATAGACCTTATCCAATTGTTTAACATTATAATCTATGCGTACCTAAATAAAATGAGCTAAGTCAGTTAATCTATCAACTACTACCCAAATAGAATCAATCTTTCTCAAAGTTTTGGGAAGACCAATCCCAAAATCCATGGCTATATTTTTCCACGATATTCCGAAATCAACATTCTTTGAAGCAAACTTGCGGTTCTTTAATATTCATATTTCACTTGTTTACAATTTTAAAACTTAGACAAAATCTCCTCTATATCATCTTCATGCCCGACCACCAATAAATTCACTTCAAATCTTTGATACATCTTCATCACACTCGGATGAATAGAATATCGCGAACCATGAGATTCTGCCAAAATTTCTGAATTAAGCCATCTAATCTAGGTACACAAATTATTCCCTTAAAATTGAGTATGCCCTCAACATCAGGAGTTGTCTCTTTACCCTTACCAATCAAAATATTCTTCTTAAGTTCATTCAAATTTTCATCCTCAAATTGCTTGATCTTGATCTCCTCAAACTCTAACTTTAATGCTATCTAACACACCACCCTTCTCTGAGATATCCAGTTTCATGAATTTAGACTCCAAGGTTTGAATTTCCTTAGTCAAAGGTCGCGTTATACACTCAAGCAAGCTAGACTATCCATACTCACCGCTTTTCGACTCAAAACGTCTACCACAACATTAGCTTTAACCGGATGAAATTGAATGGTGAAATCATAATCTTTAAGTAACCCCATCCACCTTCTTTGTATCAAATTTAGATCCTTATGAGTGAACACATGTTGCAAGCTACGATGATCAGTAAACACTTCACACTTGACACAGTAAAGGTAATGCTGCCAGATTATAACAGAAAACAGTACCACCGCCAACTCCAAATCATCTGTTGAATAATTCCTGTCATGCACCTTCAATTGACGTGGGGCATAAGCAATAACATTCTTATCCTGTTGATGTGAGGCCAAAATACATATTTTTAATCATTATTTTCCTCACATTTATTATTTAGATATGACCTGTTTAGAATAATTTTTATGGATTGGTATGAATAATATATTTTATTTGTAAGAGTAAATTGGTGTAAAGTTGAAGAAGTTTGGAGCTAAAACAAATTAAATGTGAAAGGTTGAGAAAGAAAATCAAACAGGAAACTTAATAAATTAAATTGAATAAAATAATATATAATACATATGAAGTGCATTTGAGGAAATTAAGAATTTAATTGGGCATAGAAGTGTGCCACATGACAATACTCAAAGAATTTCAGTTTTGTGCATAGTTGGACTGGCGCACAGTTTCAAACGTAATGCAATTCTGATTGTTTTGGATTTGTAATTAGAGTTGGACTTAGTTATTTAATTGAGAATTTTCTATATCTATAAATAGTTCATATTAATAATTATTAAAGGGAGGAGGATACAATGTAGAAAATAATTTGATTTAGAGTTTTATCTCTTCTTTCTCTTTTACTTTATTTTGCATCTTTCTTTGAATGATTGGTTGGAATTGCTCTATGTCTATGTTGAGTTAAACTTCTCGTTCTTGGATTATGTTTACTTATAATATGATTGTTTAGTGATTCTGATTCGTGATGATTTTTTTTATCATATTAATTGTTCTTATAATTTTGTCATTACTATTTTGATACTTGATCACCATTGAAATAACCCATTGTCCGAATTGAACTCGGGACAGAAATAAGATGATAGAACGTTGAATATAAGGAGCATAATTTTTGCTTAATAATTAGAATTAATTTGTATCTAGGATAGGGATATATATTGAAACCATGCTTGGTCACTATACAGGAAGAAATCGTAATGATTGGTATTTAATCCATCTTACCCCGCACAACGATGTAGTTAGGGTGTTGTTTATCGTAGACGATTAGAGGTCGAGAGATCATGATCATACATTTAACCATGTGAATCAATAACTAGATAATCAAATATGTTTATGAAGTTGATGCTAAACATGATTGTCGTTAAATTATAATCCTAGATGGATTCATTCATTGATTGTATAAGCATCTATCTTTTCTAAGTTAATTGCTCTTTAGTTATTTTATCTTTATTTTTAATATAGTTAATACAGTCATCTTTTGAAATCCCCACCTTAAATAAATAATTAGAATTAATATAAATTAGTAAGAATAATTAATTGACAAGTCCTTTGGATTCGATAATCTGATTCTTTTAAGAGCCACTATATTATGTGTGCGACCTCATACACTTGTGTGTTCAATAGGATGCAACAAGTTTTTTTGTGCCACTGCCTGGGACTTAGAAATTAATTATTTTCTAGGTTAAACTTTTTCTTTTTATTTGTTTAAGATTTTATAAAAACAAAAAAAAATAACTCCTTATTTTATCTTATAATGTCATTTGTTTCCCTTTTCTTTTGATCCTGTATTTTGGGAAAGTCTCAATACCAAAGAGTTTGAAACAAAGGAGCATGTTTGAGCTTAAGTGTGGAATGCATACGACCTCTGATAAAAAATAATAATTGAGAGGGCATACCACAATTTAGGCCTCAAAGCGTCAAGGAGTTTTCCTAACCCCTATTCTAAATACTTATTTGATGTTTTGGGACATACCTTCTTTTCAAGTGTGGGATAGGGATTCTTATGCGTATGTTTATTAGAATGAAGTGTTCTTTAGATTTGTTTAATATAATTTCTTTTAAAAAAAAATTGGACAGTGAATTTCATATCCAGTCCACGTCGCGGACCAGGTACAAGAAAAAAATCGTAAAAAAGAATAACACAAAAAGATTCTTTTTTTGTTATTCGCAACACACGTTGTACAACCCTTCTTTTACTTTTTATTTATTAATCTCAAAAGAAAATTATTTCACTCTTAGCTTATGTTGTTGCACTGGGATAGTGTCAGGTTTTAAGTGTGGGGTGATAAAATGAATTTCTAGTTTTTACTGCTTTGTTGAGTCTTTTCTTTTCTTTAGGATAAGTTCTTTGACTTTTGTTTTCAGTTCTATCCTGAGGATAGTTCCTTTGAACTGACTGTATTTTATTTTTTTAGGAATAAATTTATTTTTATTTTTTATTTTTAGAGAGAAAAGAAAAGAGCCTTTTGAGTAATGTGATACTTGCTATTTGATTCTAATTTTGAGTAGTACTTTCTTGTGAATGTTTAATTGCTAGTAAAATTGCAAACTCTTTGACATCTAGACTCATGGTTTTGACTTTGTATATAGCTTATTTTATTTTGTAATTTGTGATGATCTTGACTCTCTTAAAAGTTGAATTGATCCATCTTGATTGATACTTGTGCGATGTGTGGTGATAATTTGCTTATTTCATGTTTTGCAGCATAGTCTAGAACTTGTCCTGCATGTTATTGAAGAGAAATAAAAAGCGTTTTTTTTTTTTTAGGAGATGATAATAGACTTTTCAGATATTATATCACTAGTTAGCCTTTTTGAGTCTAAAATCTTTCGTTGGTGGTCTTATTTTCGCCTTGACTTTTTTGTTGAATGTCTAATTTTTTGCACCTTTCTTCCTTGAACGCTACAACATAGACTTATTTTAATTGTTAAATCTGAAGAAAAGGGGATGATTGAGAGAAAAAGTAATCAATAATCGCTGCTACAACATGCTAAAAAAGTCCTCGTTGAAAGAATGTGATAAAAAAATTGACCCTGCTTTGCTGTGTGGAAAATAAAAGTATGAAAAACTCTATTTTGGCTTGATCCTTAATGGACAATGTGCACCTAAACTCAATTGAGGATGACTAGTTCAGAAGTATGCTCAAACATTGGCCTCGGTCCTATCGAGGATATTGTGCACCTCAATTGAGGGTGACTATTGAAAAGATATATACAAAATAAACTTTGAAAAAAATGATTGAAATATTTTTGAGATGATGAGAATTATTAGTGAAATAATTGTTAAAGAGAGGGTTGAAAATAAAGAGAAGAAAATAATGGATAATGAAATCTAAAATTGCAAAGTGCTTAAAGAAGTGTAAATCACTATTATCTAATATACTTATTACATAATCATTCATCCTCCCTTATAATTATTCTAAATACTTAGCTTTTTCCCTTACACTTTAATTGAATGGAAATATTATTTATATTTGATATTTATAAATATTCTTATTATTTATGAACAATTTTTTTCTATGTTAACCTTATTTTTTTAAAAAAGTAAGACTAATTAATAAATTTTTATTAGATTATTATATGAATTGTTTGTAGTCTTTATAACATAAACCATTTTATCGTTCTTTCATAATTTCTCATTTATTGCTTATTTTATCATGTATTCTAACCACAATATATATATATATATATATATATATATATATATATATTATATATATATATATATATATATATTTATTTATTTGTTTATCCTATGTCATCAAATTTTTTTTGCCGAACAAAAAGTTATATATCACCCATTTTATTTCCAAATAATCAACATATAGATTTTTTTTTTAAATTTTAATATATAATTGAAGTTCCTTTTTAAGTCTTCAAGTATAGGTAGCTTATTTATTTTAAAGAATTTTTCATATTTCTAAGAGCATGTTCGAATGTGTTACTATTTTAATTCTTTTGACATTTTTTTAAAAAAATAAAAGGCTAAAAATCCCACTTTAAAATCTTACAAAATATCAAAGATAACCATATTTAATTTTGAGAACTTATTCAAAGGGATAATAAGGTCATAAATTCTTAATTATTATATTGTGTCTAATATAAAAGAATATGTACTATTTAATCAAAAAGAAAAGTATAGATATTAGACAGTGCTAATTTAAGATTGATAAAATCAATTCATAAATTAAGTTAAAATTATAAACCCAAATGTTAAATTTGTTATGTAAACTATTTGAATTTTAAAATTAAAAAGAAACATTAAACTTTTACACACCACACGTGGTGCAACTAAGTTTACTAGTGTATATATATATATATATATATATATATATATATATATATATATATATATATATATATATATATACACACACTTTTAGTCCGTTAAACAATTTTGCTGACATATACTAAAAATATTTAATATACTACAAAAGAAATTAGTTCTTCAATAATAAAATTTAAATATTTTTCTAATCGCGCCCCCAGCTAACTCTCATCTTTTATTTTTTAATTTCTTTTATAAAATATTTTTAATAAGTTCAGACCTCAATCCTTTCGCCACTTCTTCTTAAAGAAAATTGATATTATTTTATTTTCTAAATGAAATAAAATTCTACTCGACCCTATCTAATCATACGCTCTTATATATTTATTTATTTATTCATTTTTCTCGCTTTATACTACATTTGTACATATATTTTTAGGAAAGTATCATTTTCTAATTGAATATAGAGTATAATAGGAATGAAATTTTATTATTAAAAAGTCTTGCAACAAGTAAAAGGTTACTATTCTGAGAGAAAAAAAAATCTAAAGCAAAGGATTATGTGTGGTAGATTTTTTTTATATATATAAAATGTTAAAACAATATCTAAATTGTTATGAAGCTATATAAATTAAGAAGAAGAACAAAGTAGAGAAAAGAGAAAAGACTTCTTATTCATCTAGAAGTATATATTCAGGTTTCATGGATTTTCTTTACAATGAAGAAAAATCTCTTTATTATTAGGGAAAATCTAATTTAATCCCCAAATAGAATTCCAAACCATATCCTTAAAGAACTCCACATAATTATACATTCACTATAATACAAATTTGTTTATAACATAAATTATTATTTGAAGGGATTGTTGCGGGGTGGGGGGAAATCTTTTATATAAAAAAAAAACTGAAAAATGGTGGTGGTGGTGGTGTGTGTATGGAGGACTCCAGTTAAAGGAAGTGGTGGAGCGGGTAAGAAAATTTTTTTACATTTTGAGTGTTTTTTATATGAAGGAAAACATTTTTTTGGAAAATATTTTGCAATTTTCTCATGTTTAGTTGAGACAAAAGTTTTGGAAAATATTTCTCCAAATCAACTCATTTTTCTCAAAATTAAGGAAAATGACTTCCCTTCAAAAATTGAGGAAGACATTTTCCAAAACTGTCCTCCAATTTTAAATTACATTTTCTTTTGCGAAAAACAACAATTTTTTTTAAAAAAATTTAAAATTTTCTTTTTTACCCGATCCCTGACTCCCCACCCACCCACCACCGGCCAACCGCTCCCCCCCTCTCCAAAAAATAATTTTGCTTTTTAAAAAAATTTCAACTTCAAATTTTATTTTTAAACTCCTACCTCCCCCCCCCCCCCCAACCCCCAAAAAATTAATTTTATTTTTTTTAAATACTATAAAGTTTGAATTTTTAATTTTTTCACTCCTACCGGCTCCCCACCCCACCCCACCCCACACCCCACACCACCACCCGAAATAAAAATTGTTTTTAAAAAATATTTTCAATTTCATAAATTATTTTCTACTCTAGTAAAAATAAAAGATGTCTCTCAAAAACATTTTTCATTCATAAATCAAACACTACAAATCGTTACCGAAAATATTTTCTACTAACCAATCAAATATGAAAAAATAAGTCAAAAATCTACTTGTTTTTCAGGAAAACATTTTCTAGAAAAAACATTTTCCTTCATACTAAACACACCCTTTATTTTATATTGTTTCTCAGAAGGGGACGGGGGATAGTAATAAAGAGTGTGATGTGATAATTTGTTAAAATTAAAAAAAAAGTGTATTCTACATCATGATGAGAGTAAAATAAAAAAGAGTGTATTAGGTATGAAATATTGAAACTCACACTCTTTAATAGTTTAGATATGAATCTAAAGAAAGAATAGTTTAAGAGGAATTTTGATCCTTTATTTCTTTTTTAAAGCGTATTTTTAAAATAACTTTTATTTCACATTTCTTTCTCTATATTTGTAATATCATGTTTAGAAGTAAAGGTTCATACCTAAAATATAAGGAACTGAAGGAAGAAAAGCTAAATATAAGCTGATTTATTATAAGTTAGAGGATATTTTGAGCAAAAAATACAACGCTAAGGTATTTTTGTAATAAAACATAATAAAAGGTAAAATTGGCTATTTAACATTTTTCAAGTTTCTTTTTCACATTCACGGGGATTTATTTCTTTTTAGAATGTGTTTGGTAGAAAGAAAAATATTCTTTATGAAAAACGTTTTTTTAGAAAATGTTTTCTTAGATAATAAGTTAATTTTTCACTTATTTTTTCATGCTGGTTGATGAGTAGAAAATATTTTTTTTTTGTGTTTGATTGGTGAATTGCAAATATTTCTAGAAAACACCTTTTAAAAATATAATTCCTGACATGATAACCAACACAGATAATTAATCTAGAACACAACTCTGATATCCGAACTAGGACCCTGATTTTTGAATGGATTGACGACCTCGACACCTATCCGAACTAGGACACCAAATGATCGATCCCTGATCCGACATTGAGATTCGACCTTAGAACTCACCCCCAACTTCTGATTAGAGACTCGACATTTAAACTGAGACTAGGTATCCAACCCTAACTTGACCCCAACACTTGCTTGGACACGGACTATATCGAATAGAGACCCAATATCTAAATCAGAACCCAACCCATGATAACCAACAATTGATGCGGGACCCAACTTTTTTTTTTGGGGGGGGGGGGTAAAAAGGTAAATTTTGATTTTTTTTTTTTTTAAAAACCTTTTAATTTTAATTTTTTTTAGGGGTTGGGGTGGGGCAATATTTTTTTTTACAAAAAATTACAATATTTATCAGAAATAAACTTTTTTAATTTTTCTTTTTTGGGGACGGGGAGGGGGTGGTAGGTTGTCGGGTTAGAGGTGAGGGTGGGGTATTTTTTTTTATTTTCTCAATTGAAAATATTTATTAAAAAACAAGCTTGAAATAATAAAAAAAAATTGGAGGGGAGTGGGAGGGGGGGGCTAGGGTAGGGCGTAAAAAATAAAAATTATGATAAAATTAAAATATTTTTTTGGAAAATACTTATAAAAAGAATTATGTAGAGGGGGGGGGGGGGGTTAAAAAAATTGAATTTATTAAAATTTGAAGTATTTTTAAAAATAAAATTTTAAACTATTTGTTTGGGGAAGGGAGGGGTATGAGATGGGGTAAGGAAATATTTTATATTTTGAGATTGAAGGAGAGTTATGAAAAAATTTTACTTAATTATTGAAAGAAAAAGTTTTTTTAAAAAAAATTTGACGAAAAGAAGTTGATTTAGAAAACACTTTTCAATACTTTTAAGCCACCAAACTTGAATATATTGAAAAACATCTTATATCAAACAAATCCTTAGGGGTCATTTGATGTGATGAATAAGAGAAGTTAATACGGAGATAATGAGTGACCTTCAATTTGTTATTTGGTTGCAAAGGTTTGGATAACCTCTCCAAGCATTAACCATTAAAACTATGATAAGTTATTCCTCTATGAGGGTGAAATAGTAATTCAGAATAACTTATCATGAGATGAATATGTAAAAATAAAAAAAAAAAAACAAAAAAAAAAACTTAAATCCTCTTTAATACACCACTTTTATATTCACGTATATTAAATTAGTAATTTATAATAACATTTACAATCTTAATTATTCGTTGTTTTTGTGATAACTTATTCTTTAATTCAAAAATTTACATTTTATAAATATAATTTTTTATTTATAAATATATTATGAGTTGAATTTATTTGTCTAATTCTTATGTTTATTTATATTTTAATTTCTATTAAAATGTTCACAATACTACTAAATTGTATATTTTTAATTAAATAGTTATTACTAACTTAAAAATAAAATTTAATATGTCAATTCAAATGTAGATAAATTTAATGATACATTTTTTGTAACTTTAATGAACTTAAAATGAAAGTTTTAATTATAAGCTAAATGAGAAGAAAATTTTATTTTAAATTAACTAAGATGAGAGATTTATTTAAATTAAATAAGATGGAAGTTTTATTTTTAAACTAAATAAGAGTTAAGTTTTATTTTTAAGCTTAATAAGATGAGAATTTTATTTTTAAGCTAAATAAGATGAAAGTTTTGATTTCAAATAAATAAGATTAAATTTTAAATTTAAAACACATGGCACAATTATGTAAATATAAACATAAAATATTTAAGCTAAATAAGATAAAAATTATTTTTAAGAATGAAAAACTAAAAGTCGTAAAAAGAAAATCAAATAAGTTGAAAGGTTTTTCTTTTAAATAAATAACTTATTCCATCCCTACCCTAGATTGAGTATATATATATATATATATATATATATATATATATATATATATATATATATATATATATATATATATATATATATATATATATATATAATAAATAGGATCAGCAGAGTTAGGTATTTTTGGTATGCCTAAGAATTGCAGTTTGGCCAATCATAAAAGCAAGGTAGAAAAAATAAATAGAATAATAAGAGCGTATGAATTTTGTGTGAATTATTAGTTTTATTTTTAAATTATTAATAATTTTTAAAATATTTTTTATTAAACTAATTGAATTTAAATACATCTCTGATTTGCCACATAACACAAAAAATGATTTCTAATTCTTATAAAAATATGTGATTTTTAATTAAAAGTCAAAAAAAATATTAAAAACACTGTTAAAATGATTTAGGAGTATATTTACCCATATGACAAGACTAAAAATTTATTCAAATTCAATTAAATCAATAGAAAAATATTTTTAAAATTATCAATAACATAAAACAAAACTAATAATTAATAGCAAATTTAAAAATATTTACAATATTTATCTCGAAAAATTCATCACAAATGGTCCTAAATTGCATTGTTTTCTATTGAGCAGCTAGCTGGCAAGAAGCAAACAACCTTAAATGGATCCTTAAACCACCCACCCCACCCCCACATCCGAAGTAAGAGAAAGTGAAAGGAAAGATCTATACACGTGGTTCATGATGTTTTTTTTTTTGTTGCCCTTTCTCCCCTATGAAAGGCAACTAATTAATGAATAAGTTATGTTTCCTTTTAATTTTTTCATTTAGTGAGGGGTGGACCAAGTCTATTCCAGCCAATATGATGTGACAAATATATTGGCCTAGTAAAAGTCCAGAACTTAAATAAGCTTTAAAAAAAAAGAGAGATCAAGATAATCACTATTTTAGAAAATAATTAAAATAGATTTAGTAGAAGAAAATTTTTATTTTATTTAATATTTTAAATATTTTTTGTTAGCCTCATAGCATATAATATATAACGGAACTATTTATTACATTTTATAAAGTGTAAGTTTTTCTTACACTTTGTAAAGTAGCCTCATAACATATATATTTTAATATATAACGGAATTATTTATTACATTTTATAAAGTGTAAGTTTTTCTTACACTTTGTAGTGAAATTTTGTCTTACACTTTATAAATTGGAAGAAAATCTTACACTTTATACAGTGGAATAAAATATTGTGTTTTACATAGGTTTCGACCGATAAAGGAGAAAGTTGTTGACAAGCTTTAGATTTCTTTTTAGCATAAATTTCAAGTATTACTTGATTTGATTTATATATTCATTTGGTTCCCTCAAAAATTCGGTGAACAATTCGTCATTTTAAATAATTCACTCTTCAAAATTTACTTGTCCTTGTGATAGATATGAAGTAGGGTATTTTTCGTATAATCAAATTATAGTCAATACTATTTATACACATTCTTCTATGAATTGATAAAGAAATTTATGATATCAGACATTAATTGAATATTTAGCATTGTGTTTGGAAGGACAATTATAATAAATGATATTTCCTTCATGTATAATTTCTTCTTCCCAATAAATCAAAAACTCAAACTTTTGGGGTATTAGACATTTTTTGTGATTAAAATGAAGAAATATAGAAGACCAAAGATGTTGAATGTATTATGTTGGAATGTCTTTAAATAGAACTTGGAGGAATTTTCAAAATAAAAATTAAAACACATAATAATTTTTTCCATTTTCATGATATGTCAAATCAATATAATTGCATGACAAGCACTGCAAAAGCTTCATAAAGTGTAACGACCCAAAACGAGTCATGAGTGACACTTACATTTAACTTCCTAGCTAGGTGGGCGAACCAAATAATTCAACCTTAACTTATATTTATTGTTCAACTTGCAGAATACAAACAATACGGGAGCTTAAATCTTATTATGTGTGAAACACAAATCTACTAAAGTATATTAACTATCGTTTCCCAAAACCTGAAAGTAGTCACATTAAGGACATCTAATTTTTAAATACTAATCTAAGAGTATTAAAGAGACCAAATAATTAAATAAAATAGTTTGTGTCCGAAAACTAAGGACATCATGTCATGACCGAGAGAATCCGACAAGAGTTTGAATGAGTAGCTCAACCTGGAACATGATATGCTTGAGATTGGCTAGAGCTGAAGGCGTGTCGAAGTCGCTGGTACACACACTGCATTCCATAAAAGGAAAACGGAAACACAAGTAGGGCTCGGTACGGGGCAATATGTACTGAGTAACTATCATCGGCAAACCAAAATAGTAACTAATATTCAAATAATAATAGTATAAAATCAACTATAATACTTAATAGGTGATAGGAAACAAACAACATGAACAAGTGACAACTGAAGCAAGTATGTAATCAATCACAATATAAACCACACACGAGGACTCATACCTCCACACCACGTTCGTTGGGAAATGAGTTCCTTGAGATTGAGTACATTAAATTAATTCTATATCCTTTTCCTTTAATGTTTTCGTGTTGGAACGTGACACTCCGATCCAATTATACCGTGTCAAAATGTGACACTCCAATTCAATTACACCGTGCTGGAACGTGACACTCTTATCCAATTATACCGTGTCAAAATGTGACACTCCGATTCAATTATATCGAGTTGAAATGTGGCACTCCAATACAATTATACCGTGTCGGAACGTGACACTCCGATCCAAGAATACTGTTAGTTTATCATTTATTATCGCCACTTTCAATTCATTGTAATATTATTTCATCAAGCCTTCTTTATTCAAGGCATCACTTCGATAAAGAGGGTTCAAGAATATAAATTCCACGATCTCAGAACGGACGTACTGTCCACTCCAAGCGATGCCTGGTGAAGAGGTTGTGGATCTCAGGCATCGTCGGGAGACTCCCTGTAAGTACCCGCCGCTCCAAAGTGAGTGTTCGAGTCATCACTCCTTTATCAGTCAGGAACTTGGCGTCAGAGTAGACTTGAAACTGCCCGTCGACACACCATCGGTTGGGCTGGTCAGTGGCTGGGGTGGGGACCTGAGCTGGTGAGCAGGATGTAGAGTCTGAACTGTCAGCCTCATCAGACGAGTCCGATGCTGCAGCGGTGGCGGGTGTGGGAACCTCAGCAGAGCCAGAGGCTTCCTCGGACTATGATACTCCTAAGGAGCCAGACGCTCCTTCCTCATTTGTGGATGACCCAGAGGGTGTGCCGGTCAGTGTGCGCTTCTCATCAAACTGGGAGGCAGTGACTACACCGGACGCCACCTTTTTGGGTGTGGCTCTTGGAGCACGTGCAGCACGGGAAAGGATGGAAGTGCCTGGGGGCACATACTCAGGGTCACGCTCATCATCAGAGCCGATGACCATGCAGGCAGACGGGGCGACAGACTTTGATCGCCCGCGTGCGTAGATTCGGTGTTGCTTGGGTGCCATAGTAGATAGTACTTGCAAAGGATCAATATTAGTATGAGTAGTGGCAAACAAGACAAGCGAATCCAGAAGAAATAAAACAGTGAAAATAGTATGTCATTGCTGTAGAAACTGTGATACATGACGGGCCTAGTGACGGCTCGTCGTGACAACGACGGACCGTCGTGAGGTCCGTCGTGTTTTACTTGGACTATGTATATATAGAGAACACTAAAAGAGAGTCTCTGACTAGCATGACGGTATGTGCAGGACGGACTGTCACAGGTACGACGGTCCGTCGTAGATGTCCTTCGTAGGACACTTGAGAAAAAATATGGAGACCCTTAGAAGAGGGGTCTCTGACCGTCATGACGGTCATGCAGGACGGCCCGTCGTGGGTACGACGGTCCGTCACA
Source organism: Solanum peruvianum (assembly GCA_027705065.1). Taxonomy (NCBI): domain Eukaryota; kingdom Viridiplantae; phylum Streptophyta; class Magnoliopsida; order Solanales; family Solanaceae; genus Solanum; species Solanum peruvianum. Next base: position 42,746,913 of record JAKWJD010001758.1, on the reverse strand, counting down.
TGTGTCCGTTGAAGGACACTTAGAAAAAAATGAGAGACCCTTAGAAACAGGGTCTCTGACAACCAGAACGGTTGTGCAGGAGACGACGGTCCGTCACATGTGTCCGTTTGGGAACACTTGGGAAAAAATGAGAGACCCTTAGAAACAGGGTCTCTGACAACCAAAACGGTTGTGCAGGACGGACCGTCGTGAGTACGACGGTCCGCCACATGTGTCTGTTGGGATAGGGGTGCTAGGGCTTTTGCAACGGACCCTACGATGGTCCGTCGTGGGTACGACGGTCCGTCATCGGGGTCTCGTTCTGCATAGCAGTGTACCCTAAGCATCCCCGATGAACCCACATCAACCTTGTAGTGTTTTGGACCTACATGTGTGTAACCCAACTACCTAGGAAACTAGCAATGCAAAAGCACCTATGTCTAGGGTGGTAAACATGGCAATATCGAACATTTGTAACCTAGGTTAGACAGAATCGTCTAAAGTAAACAACATACGACGAGGAACTAAGCTTAATACTAACTAGTAAACAAAAAGGCAAGATAAATGAGTATAAATTTAGAGACACATACCTTAGAAATGGAGAAAAAGCAAATGGACAATTACTCAGTTGGCAAAGTAGACACCCACAGCAGCAGCTCCGACTAGTAGATGATAACTCTAGGGCGTTGGAGAATTTTAGGGGGCAATGATCGGTGGGAGGGAATGTGGAAGTTGAAAAGAGAGGGGAGATGAGAGGAATAATGAAGGAATGGGGTGAAATGAGGGGTAGGGGGGTTTAAACGGTCTGATTTTGAAAAAGGGTCCAGCCGGGTCAGGTCAGGTATAACTCATTAATCACGCGACAGTTCCCCGACGACGGTCCATCGCACTTGTGACGACCCGTCGTTGGTTCCGTCGTGTGTGCCCTAGTTTCAAAATAACAAAAAAACGTACCTGGTACGACGGATGCATACGACGGTCCGTCGCAGGTGCAACGGTCCGTCGATGTGTCCGTCAGTGACTGCTGCAGAGTAATTTTCTGCAGAATTTCCTGGTGATGTGCCTGCAAATTTAAAAACCCATTAGTAGAAAAATGCTACCATTACTAAAAAGACTATAAGTATTGGGTTGCCTCCCAACAAGCACCTGATTTAATGTCGCGGCACGACTGGGGACCCTTGATTACTCAGACTTCATCAAGATGGTATCCCTCTATCACTTCATTCCCCGATGCTTTATGCTTAAAATAGAGTTTTATTCTATCTCTATTCCTCTTAAACTGCACTCCCTCCTTGGCTTTTAACTCAACTGCTCCATGAGGGAATACTTGGGTAATCAGGTAAGGGCCAATCCATTTGGACTTGACCTTGCCAGTAAAACAAGGAACCCAGAACTGTCTACAAGCACCAAATCCCCAACCATAAACTCTTGTTTTGCATTTTTCTGTTCAGTCTCCTTCTTCATCTTTTCTTTGTGGGATATGGCAGATACTGATTGGAGCTCACCACTCTGCCTCATGGTCCTACAAATGTTGAAGGTTGCTTCTTCATTATTCAACCGAAATGTCATCTGTCCCTTCTCCATATCAACTAATGCTATACCTGTAGCAAGGAATGACCTCCCAAGAATAACAGGCACTTCAAAATCGACCTCGCAATCAAGAATAACAAAATCAGCCGGAAAGATGAATGACTCCACTTTTACTAGCACATCATGAAGTATCCCTATGGGCCGTTTCACTGTCCGATTAGCCATCAGTAGCCGCATCGCAGTGGGTTTTGGATCCCCCAAACCCAATTTCTTGTAAATCGAGAGGGGCATGAGATTTACGTTTGCCCCCTGATAACATAATGCTTTCGCAAAATGTAATGACCCAACTGTACAAGGAATAGTGAACGCACCAGGATCTTCTTTCTTTTGTACGAGGGATCTTGTAGCAATAGCACTACAATGCTGCAGTCTATCATTATCCTCGAAAGTGACTGATCTTTTCTTGGTGACCAGATCTTTCATAAATTTGGCATAACGGGGCATTTGTTCTAGAGCTTCTACCAAAGGGACATTGATAGAAAGCTGCTTCAACATTGTTATGAAACGCCGGTATTTACCATCCTCGGTCTTTTTCACTAATCTCAGAGGGAATGGTGGTGGTGGACTAGGCATGGGAATTACCTTGATAGGTACTTCTTCATCTTTTCCATTACTTTCCTCTGCTTCACCGCTACCCTTTACCACATTATCATTATCCTTTCTCACATTTTCCTCAGTAGATGGCATAAGTGGGTCAATGGTTTGCCTACCACCCCGAGTAGTGATTGCCATACAGTGCGCATCATTCTTTGATTTTGGACAGTGTTGCTAGGAAGAGTGCCCGGTTGCCGTGTGTTCACTGTCGCAGATAATTGGGCCACTTGCAATTCGATCTGTTTAATCGCAATTGCATGCGTATCAACTTTTTGCCCAATACTAGCTAAATCACACCTCAACTCTTTAATGTGTTCATCACTAGTGTTGAACATCCTCATCATTTTGTGCAACATATCCTCAACTCGCGCCATACTATCTCCACCATCCCTAGGATTAACTTCACGATTTTGAGGAGGGACATAGGGCCCATTCCTGTCGAATCTATTAGCATAGTTACCCCTGTTAAAGTTGTTGTCACGGTTGTAGTTTCCATCTCGGACATAATGACCCTCACGGTTGTAGTTACCATAGTTTCGACCTTGGTTCCCTTGACCTTGGCTCCAATTATCCTGATTTGAGCCTTGGGCGCTTGGTCGGAAACCCCCCGTCTGCTCATTTACTACATAAGTGTCCTCCGCATAATAGCACTCATCATTAGGAGGTGGTGGTTTAGCCAAGTAGTTGACTGCAATTATCTTTTCTGCACCCCCTGTGACATGTTTTAGTACCAACCCAAGCTCAGTTCTCATCTGAGCCATTTCTTCCCGAATCTCATCTGTGGCTGGGTTGTGAGTGGACTGCACTGCGAAGGTGTTTCTCCCTGTATCAGACTTCCTAGTACTCCAAGCTTTGTTATTCCGGGAGATTTTCTCTAATTTTTCAGCAATCTCAGCATAAGGGCATTCTCCATAAGATCCACCTGCTAGAGTGTCTAACACCGCTTTATTGTTATCATCCTGTCCCCGATAGAAGTATTCCTTTAGTGACTCATCATCTATACGGTGATTTAGAACACTTCTCAAGAATGAGGTGAATCTATCCCAAGAACTACTAACTGACTCTCCTGGTAGTGCCACAAAGTTGTTCACTCTGTCTTTGTGGTTTAGTTTCTTTGAGACCGGATAGTAGCGTGCCAAGAAAACATCCCTTAATTGGTTCCAAGTGAAGATTGAGTTGTATGGGAGCTCAATGAACCATATAGCAGCCTCTCCCGTCAGTGAGAGAGGAAACACTCTGATCCCTATTACATCTAGATCCAACTCAGGCCTCTCTACACAACTTTTACACACTGCCCTTACCTTAGCTATATGGGCATGTGGATCCTCAGAAGGTAGCTCTGAAAACAAACCTCTGGCAGTGAGCATTTGCATCAGGCTACTAGTTACCACAAAAGTGTGGCCTGTGGGTAGAGGGGGCAAGAAAAGTAGCCCATCCGAGTCTGCTATGTTATCATACCCTCTGTAGTATGCTTGGGTCCGTGGAACGGGATTTTGTCCCCTCTGTTGATGTTCACCCGGAGCATCGGGTAACATCTGACCATGAACATCAACCGGAGCTGGGATGTTTTGGTTCAGATCCTCATAATTTATTCCCAAGTTTCGATTCATATTGCGCAGTGTACGCTCTAACTCGTGATCGTAGGAAAACAAGGGTTCTCTTCCTCTCCGTGTATTTGGCATACAAGGAGGATAGTTCTGAAAAGAAATCAAAAACAATAAAACAAAGTAAAATCAAGAAAATATCAACTAAACTATAGTAATAAGTTCAAGTTAATCTAAAAGCTAGATTCCCCGGCAGCGGCATCTAAATTTGATACGCTCAAACTTACTTCTCAAATAAGAAGTAAAGCGGTCGTGTCAAGTAAATAACCCAACTAGTGAGGTTGGGATCGTTCCCACGAGGAAAATAGTCTAGATTTAACTTCAACCTGTTATTACTATTGTTTGGTCAATGACTTCCTTGGAAAGTAAAAACAATAAAGGGGGGTTTCTATTTCTAAATGAGTAAAATAAGTTAACAAACTTGACAAAGACACTAAACAACTTTGAATGTTGGATTTTAATCAATTAATTAAAGTAACTAGGGTTTATGTGTTCCCCACATGTTCATAACTTGATAACTTTAACTATAACAATTCTTTCCTAGTATCTTGCATGCAAAGTGATAAGTTATGTATTTCTAAATCCTTGGTCCGGCATCTAGAGAATCTCACTCCGCACCTTGGTCCGGCTACGTGTGTTGCTATCCTAACCCTTATCCTTACCTCATATTAAGCATCGTATTCGATATTTGACTAAGTTATTACCTCGTACCAATCAATACTAGCCTATTAGATAGTATACACTAAATCTGTGTTAATAATTATTTTCCTATTATCTACTTCCTTGGTCCGGCAAGTAGCATTAAGGCGAGTTATAACGTTGGCCATCCGTTAAAAGGACTTCTAAGCGAAAGAATTATCAATACATGCAAGACACTATTCTAGAATTGTTATTTTAGTTAGGGTTTATCTCATTATTTTCCTATGGTTCCCACAACCCTAGTTATGGGGTTTAGTTACTTATAGCCATAAACACAATATTCAAATATAGTAGATAAGAATTCATGCACTTACTTCAATGAGAAAGAGTAAAATTCAAAAGTTTGCTTGATTAATCACCAAAAATCACTTGCAAGAATCTCAAAATCCAACACTAATACACCAAGTCTAAGAATATGATGTCTAACTATCTGGTGTCTAACAATACGGAGTCCAACCTCAAAAACGAGGTTTTTTGAACTATTTATAAAAAACAAAACCTAATTAAACAAGGATTCTAATTGCTGGAAATCTGCCAAAACGCGACTAGGTCGACGGACCTCGCGACGGACCGTCGTGGTCACAACGGAACGTCATGGACTCTGTCGTCCCATACTTGTGCAATTTCTTCTGCTGCTTACTTCATTCCCCTCGACGGAAAGTATGACGGACCATCATAGGCACAACGGTCCATCGAGGGTCTTCGTTCCAAAACACTTCAACTCTTGGAATCTGGGTACTGAATCACTTCTCTGAACTTCACGACGAACTTGCAGGACGGACCGTCATAGCCACGACGGACCGTCACAAGCTTCGTAACCCCACACTTGGTCAGACTTCCCCATCTTCCTTCAGCAGCTTTACTACGCTGCCACCTACGGACCGTCACAAGCACGACAGACCGTCATAAGCTCTGTAGGTGGTCTCTTCTGCATTTCTTCGCTCAAAATCTCCGCATTCAACTTTGGACAGATTCCCTGCAAAACAAAGATAAACTTATATAAAATTAGCACAAAAAGACTTTCGGACACACTAAACTTAAGGAAAAAGTATTAATTATACCGTGAAACCACGGTATATCAATAACCAAGGTCGAGTAACTCTAGATACTCCTTCCATAGGGCCCATGTCAAATATTTTCATTCATGTGACTCTATCTCTTTGATTTTCTAGCTATCACAATCACCAATTTAGTCCCTATTATAATTGCACACATACATGGTTGATAGAACCCCACATCCACTAAGGATAACACTCTTAATACTAACAAAATATCATAACTACATTGATCATGTACCTTACTACCAAACCATCATCAATATCAAAATATTCTTATCACATATGTGTTCATACTATGACTATCTCTTTCTATTTAAAGCATTTCATGACAAATACGAGTTCCAAACAAGGCTAATAACACTAATTTCAGATTTGATCTTTCCGTTGAGATTTAAACTATTAAATCACACACAGAGTCAACTTCACACCACTTCCACATACCATGCTTTAGCTACCATTCTAAACCATCACATACCTCACTTTTTGTCACCCAAATTAAATTCTATCTTTCTTAAAGTCGATGATAAACCCCTAGTAAGTTTGTACCAAATTATTTTACATCTTACAATCATATCTAATCTCTTATCCGAAAATCAATACAACCTGCAACTACAACTTAAGATTTATACGAGAGGTCTTATCCTTTCACTTTTCTTTTGAAACGAAAATTTCATGATATAAAATTCTAAATATCTTGAACTTTTCAATACGCCATAGTCTTGTTTTGCTGACTCGTTTACCGGTCTTATTCCTTGACCAAAATTCCTGAACATTTTTGCTTTAGTCTCTAAATCAAAACCTTATGTGAAACCCTCCCTAGGTCCCATAACAATCAAAAGTAACCAAATTTCTGACTCAATTTAGGCACCATTCCTTTCAAATGCTAATACTCAATGCAATGAATCATTTCTTACCTTATCAATCTATAACTTGACAAGACACACTAAAACAAACCTAAACTCACAATTAAAAACTTGAACTTTTGAATCCAACTGTGTAACCCAATCCTTTTATCTATCAATTTTTACTCATACCTTGAAATTTTTTATAAATTCACGTGTCTTAGCCTATCATTGATCTTCCTTTCATCGAGATTATCATATCCTTCGCCAAAAATTCAACCATAGTCATCATCAAACTCAAAATCATAAAATAAAATTTATCACAACACTCGAGTCAAACATGTGTATACTTCTTTATCAAATCTTATCCAACAACTTTTAACATATGAATGACATGTAAAACTATCATAATAATTTGGGGAAAATAGATGAAATCACGTATTTCTTAATCCAATCATCCACTCTTTCTGAAGATACATCTTTGGTCTTTACAATCAAAGTAAATATCCTTGTTTTCTCCTCAATCTCAAAGCTAAATCATATCTCATTAACTCTAGCTCCTTTCAATTCTATTTAAGCTATGTTTAAAAAAAAAATCCCAAAACTTTTCATAGAATCACCTTATTCATCAACTAGTGAAAAACCACAACATCAGATGCTCGCAAGTCATTAATACTGTACAAAACTCGTTTAACCAACAATTTCTATTATACAATTTCATCTCTATCACAATCCATCACCAACCCCTTATCATCATTACATACTCTAATCACCTCTATTATCTTAAATCAAGATTTCTCTTATTAAATATTATATTAAAACACCTTATAATACCCACTATAAATACAATGCCTCTACAATTTTAATGCAAGCACCACCCAAACGCAGCTGTTGCTCGAAACTGAAAAAATGGTCTTACGAACATCCGAATCCAATCTCCATCGTTCAAATCAACCACCAAGATATCAGAAACACGTAGTTCAAATTTTAGCCCGATCCTACGGTTAGTTAATTGAGAAAATAATCTGAAGGTTGATGGTCGGAGAAAAGGTATGCAGCAAAATAAATCATTTTCTTCTCTCGCTCTCTCAAAACCTCTCTTATGTCCTAATGTATTTCAAGGAGAGTACTAATAAGCAGTTCAATTTTTTCTTTTAAGACCATCCTCTATTTATACAATTGTGTTTTTCCTTAAAAAGACAAAATCAACTACAAGGATTACAATTTCGATTCTTTTCCTAATAGAATTGGAAATCAAATCGAGAATAATTTCAATCCTTTTTCAAATAGGATTAGGCCTAGTATCCTACTCTTAAGCAAATATTAAATTCGATATGAGAACTGGTGAAACACTTTCATGACTTTGTTGCCACTAAAACTGATTCTAAATGAGAATTTTCGATACTAGTACAACAAACATAAATCATATAGGTTATATGTCACTTTCTCTCTTTACCATCATGATCAACAAGCCCTTTTCATCACAACAAAGTGAACCTTTTCCTCTACCTGACACCTTAAAATCAGGTATATCAATAGGGACTAACTCAATTTTATAAGCATTTTTTACTAAAATCTTCAACTTAGTTCACCCAAGTATACTCAATAGGACTTTCTTTCCATATAAGTTTGTCATATCCATCACTAGAACACACCTTACCTATCGAGAATATCGTACCCAAATAGCCCACCCATTAAATGATTGCAAAACATAATCGAATCAGTTCTCTCTCTCTAGACCAAACAATTTGCTTTACTTCTTAGATCACTTTAATAACAAAAATAACACACTTCCTAACTCTAACCAAGTAAGCATCAATGACGCTCTCTGATATACCCTTCCTCTATGAAGTCATAGTAGTGTCTTTACTAATCGACACTCAACATGAGACTACCACCACATTTTGCAATCGAGAGAATATACCTATTTCTAAGGATACATTTTTTTTCTTTTGATTGTTGCTATTTTAAATTCTAATACTCTAGTACTAAACATACTTGAAATAGAGTGAAGAAGTTCAGATACCAATATGTATCACCTACATACCAATTTGATTTAAGTATTAGAACGAAAGAAATATAGGAATGAGTTTTCCTAAGGTCCTATAGCTTCTCGAAGAAAAGTAAAGGCGTTCTGGTACCGTTGCGCAAGACTCTACTAGACTTGTCCTTGTGTGATGAGATCACCGAACCTAAAACTCTGATACCAAGTTTTTCACACCGAAAACGAGTTGTGAGTGGCACACTTAACTTCCTAGCTAGATGAGTAAACCAAATAATTCAACCTTAACTTATATTTATTGCTCAACATGCAGAATACAAGCAACAATACGGAAGCTTAAATCTTATTATGTATGGAACACAAATCTACTAAAGTATATTAACTATCGTTTCCCAAAACCTCAAAATCATCATATTAAGGACATTTAATTTTCAAATACTATGTCTAAGAGTATTAAAGACACAAAAATAATTAAATAAAATAATTTGTGTCTGAAAACTAAGGACATCATGTCATGACCGAGATAATCCTACAAGAGCTTGAATGAGTAGCTCAACGTGGAACCTTATATATACTTGAGACTGGCTAGAGCTGAAGGCGAGTCAAAGTCGCTGGTACACCCACTGCATTCCATAAAAGGAAAGCGGAAACACAAATAGGGCTCAGTACGGCAAACATGTACTTAGTAGGTATCATCTGCCAACCCAAAATAATAATTAATATACAAAGAAAAATAACATAAAATCAACTATAGTACTAACAAACAACATGAACAAGTGACAACTAAAACAAGTACGTAATCAATCACAATATTAAGCATATACAGGGACTCATGCCTCTACACCACGTTCTTTGGGAAATGAGTTCCTTGAGATTGAGTACATTAAATTAATTCAATATCCTTTTCCCTTAATGTTACTGTGTCGGAGCGTGACACTTCGATCCAATTATACCGTGTCGGAATGTGACAGTCCGATCCAATTACACCGTGTCGGAACGTGATACTCCGATCTAATTATACTGTGTCGGAATGTCACACTACGATCCAAGAATACCGTATCGGAACGTGATACTCCGATCCACGAAAACTGTGTCGGAATGTGACACTCTGATCCAAGAATACTGTTAATTTATCATTTATTATCACCACTTTCAATTCATTGTTATATTATTTCATCAAGCCTTCTTTATTCAAGGCATCACTTTGATAAAGAGGGTTCAAGAATATAAATTTCACGATCTCGGGATTTTAGATCAATCACAAAACACACAAGCAAGCCACACCACAAAATCAAGTACATAGAAACTTCATAATATCATTCAATGCATATCAATCACTATTAAGAGTTTACTATCAAATAGAATAAACCATAACCTACCTCCACCGAAGAACCGAAGTCAAGCAACCACTTCTCTGATACTTTTCTTTTCCTCAATGCCTTCGAACCTTTTCAATCTATCAAGTATATATGCATAATTTGTTAGTTAAAAACTCTATAAACACTCATATTATTCTATGTATAGCCTAGTCCCAAAAACTCACCTAATTTCATAATTAATTTCCTAAAGTTCAAACCTAAGGTAAGTCTTAACTCCTCCAGTTAGCATAACTTTAATAGAATTTAACTAAAACAATACACATAATATTTAATTACCTATTTTATATGCCGAAACTAAATTTATAACAAGCTACTAAGATTATGTGAAATATCCAAAACCTTTCACTTTCGTGCAACACTATTTGATCTATATAATATAAATTTATAATGGTAATAACTCACTTCACTGCAAAGCATTAATGAGTCATACAATAATTTCCAACTTAAGTCACGTGAATGACGCCTGCAAGTGTCAATCCAATTTTTAATACATCAACACTATCAAAATCACCAATTATATTATCTAGCTAATCACTGTAATCTCAATTTTCTCAAATAACAATTTCCTACACCAACAAATTATATTAATTATTAATTAACTTTCAATTCTTGGACAATAGTATGAAATAATTATCTATTACCATTTATTAACGATAAACTAATTAGGAGAATCAATCCACAAGCTGCAATAAGTTGTAACTTCAATTCTTCAAAATTAATTTACATTATGTTAAGACTAGTATCACAAGTCAATGCTTTCCAGCCACATATATAATAATAATAAATTTAGCCTTTAAGAACCAAAACTTTCAACAATTCACAATTATCTTCTATATATCCAATAATACATATAATAAGACGTCTAAATATATTTAGTGAATACACATTAACGCATTGTTTTGAAACTACCTGATGCAATCGCCGCTTCACTTTGTTCTCCTCTTGCTCTTCTCTTTTACAAACTATTTGTTTACCCTAACTATTATAAATGACCCATTATAAAAGTGACTCACTATAAATTTTAATTCTATCTTATTTAACCACCAACTAAATTAATTGTTAAAATTATACCTAATTTCATAATCGTTGTTACGAATAGTCCCAAAATATCCATTTAGAATCTATCAGAAAGTATTTTATGGCACAAAAGTTTTAATACACAAAAAATCGAATAGGGTTGTTACATAAATCTTCAAAACGTAAAAATATTTCTCTTTGTAAAACATAATTTTTTCTTTCACTTTATATAGTGTAAGAAAAGTTCCACTTTGTTAAGTGTAATAAAAAGTTCCACTGTACAAAGTGTAACACTTTATGAAGTGTAATAAAATGTTTCGTTATTTATTAAAATATACACTTTATGAGACTAACGGAAATGTTTAGAATATTTCATAAAGTGAAGTTTTTTCTTCCACTAAGCCTATTTTAGTTACTTCCCAAAATAGTGATTTATTTTGATTACTTTTATTTTTTGTGGCTTATTTAGGTTCCAGACTCGTCCTAATAACTAGAAAAGGCCAAATGGATTATGGATCCCCATTGAAAATCACGTAAGACACATTTGAGTAATTATTTAATTTTATACAAGTTTAAATATTTGCTTGTGCACATCCAAAATTAGAAAGCATAATGATAATTAAATTCAAGTTAAATGACATATTTATATAGGGCAAAGGGTCAAATATACCCTTGTACTATTGGAAATAATTTAAATATGCCCTTTGTTATACTTTAGGTCCAAATATACCCCTTCCGTTATACTTTGGGTTCAAATATACCCTTGTGATTATTCTTTGACACAAATATCCTTAGTTTTATTGAAAAATACGTGATCAAAAGCTTAAATTTAATAACGCATCTCAATTTCAAATACTTAATTCTTGTAGAAACTCAATTCCTCCGCTTTGAATTCTTTTATTTGCATCTTCTTCTTAAAAAGAAGCTAATAATTTATCGTATTCAAAAATTAAGATGATTTTTCTTTTTAAAAAAAATATCATGCTTTCTAAGAATTTTCAGCATCCGAAAATCAATGACACCCTACGTTCATTTTCTTGTACTTTCATAATAGTAAGAAGATGTGGGTACAATGATTTATTTTATAGAAATAAATTTGAAGATTTTTAATTTACGAGGGAAAAATGCAGCACAATGATATTGTGTGATATGAATATTTTATTATTTCTAGTACAAGAAATTTAAAAATTGAATAATGAATGAAAATATGAAAACAAGATCTCAAAACGGAAGGAGTGAATTGGGATGAGTTACACAAGTGAATTTCTAAGCAAATTGATAATAAATAATTTAATTTTGAGCTTGTCACATGTTTTTCCGTCAAAGTTAAGGGTATATTTGCACTAAAGTATAATGAGAGGGGTATATTTGGACTCAAAGTATAACATGAGGGATATATTTGGACCGAAAGTATAACGAAGGATATATTTAAACTATTTCATTTAGTTCAAGGGTATATTTGACCCTTTGCCCATTTATATATTATGCCTAAAAAATGTTCAAATATGATCCGTTTACTAAACATTGTTCAATTTTTTTATGCTAAAAGGACCCTTATTATTGAGACAAGAATATGGTAAAAGTATCTAGTGTACTTACCAAGTAAGAGATTACATCAACTATGGGATCCAGTCCAGTAAAGTTATCTCCTGTATATGTCAATAAGTTTTTCAAATTTTAAAATGTGTCCTACTACAATTTCAAAGGTTAGGATCTATATAGTCTTAATCTCGGTTAGTCTTTTTTTTTTTAGGGAAAAGGGTCAAATATGTCCCTTAACTATTCGAAGAGGTCTAGATATATCCTCGTTTAAAGTTTGTCTCACTCATGCCCTCGTTGTCCAACTTTTCACATAAATATGCCCTTTTGGTCGTTAATAATTGGTCTGCTGGACATATCTAACTCATTTTCCATTTTTTTTAGATGTCACATGGAGTTGTAATGTCATTTTGACCTTACCACATAAACATTTATATGAAAATGAAAAGGGATCAATTATGCCCCTACAAAATTCGGACCATAAATACCTAATCCTACCCATAAATCAACCCCCCCCCCCAAATAAACTACCCAACCCATTTTAAACAATTTTATTTAAATTTTCATTTTTTTTTTGATAAATCTCAAAAATGTGTAAGATATTAATAAAAAATAGGAGAAATATAAAAAAATATAAAATTAACGCCAAAAATTCATAAATAAATATAGTAACCTCAAATTCAATAATTTCAACAATTTTTTAATTTTTATTTTTTCTATAAATCCTGAAAATGAGTAATTGATAAATAAAAAAATGAAAAATAATAAAATTAACGCCAAGAATTCACACACACACGCACGCATGCATGCGCACGCACACCCACACACACCCACACACCCACACCTACACACACACACATACCTTAAATTCAATAATTTTAATAATTATTTTCTATTTATTTTTTTGGAAAATCTCAAAAATAAATAATTGATTAATAAAAAATAGAAAAAACATGAAAAAATATAAAATTAAAAAAATTGTTAAAATATTTAATTTAAGGTAACAATATTTATTTGTGAATTTTTGGCGTTAATTTTTTATATATATATTTTCTATTTTTTATCAGTCAATTACTTATTTTTGGGATTTATTAAAAATAAATAAAAACAAAAAAAATATTGAAATTGTTGAATTGAAGGTTACTATATTTATTTGTGAATTTGTGGCGTAAATTTTATATTTATTTTTGTTTCAAAATTTTCCTCTTTTTTATTAATCAATTACTCATTTTTGAGATTTACCAAAAATAAATAAAAACTAAACAAAATTATTTAGAACGGGTCGGATAGTTTATTTAAAAGGGGATTGATTTATGGGTCGGATTAAGTGTTTATGGGTCCGAACTTTTTAGGGGCATAATTGATGGTTTCCATTTTCGTATAAATATCATATTGTAAGGTCAAAAAGAAATGGAAAATGAGTTGGATATGTCTAGCAGACCAACTAACGCCCGTATGGACATATCTATGCGAAAATTTGGACAACGAGAGCACGAGTGAGTCAAACTTTAAACGAGGAGTATATCTAGACCTTTCGAATAGTTAAGGGGCATATTTGACCCTTTTCCCTTTTCTTTATTTTCGCTCATCAAGATATATTACTTTTGAGATGATTGTAATGATGTAACAATTTGTTTATACCTCACAAAAAATTAGTGTAATTGAATTTCTCAAAATAGTTTAAAGGTACGCGAGTTTAATAAATTTTATGAATGAAATAAATTATAATAATAATGTAACATCTCGTTAACCGAAAGAAATAGAAAGAAGTTAAACAAATGGAATTAGTCATTTTTAGAAAGAATATAAAAGAATCTCGAAAATTTGTTACGTATGTTAAATTGAGTTTTTGATCAACTTCAAATGACCATAACTCCTAATTCAGGATGAGTTAGTGTGTTTCCAGATATCATAGGAAAGATCTTGGAATAATCTTTCCAACGCCACCTAGTTTGCGCGACTCTGTAGATACCCTCTTGAAGTTTGGTTGTTCAAATAAGAAGAAAAGTCTAAACCAAATTTTAGAAGGGGATTATGGTCTTTTTTTCATACACCATGACTCAATTTTATTTTTTGGTAATTAATTAGGGTCTAAACTGATAGGATTCATTTTACACTTTTACGATATTGAGTTAGGGTTTAAGAGAAGAGAAAAGAGGAGAAGGAGCAAGATTCGTCAAATTCTTCAAAAATCGCTTGTGGATTTTGTGAAAGAGTGATCCCTACGAGGTATATGAGATCACATATGTGCCAATTATAATTTAATTCAGCGAAGTTATATTGTTTTTAAAGTAAATCCTATGAGTTTTTGATGTAAATTCGTTTGAATTCTTTGAGGGCTCTTGTGGTTGAAGTTTCTTGAGTTTGATTCATGTAATTAGGTGTGATTTCCAGTTGAATCTATAATATTTTGAGCATATTATCGATTCTAAGTGTTTGGGGGAAAAATCCAATTTTTAGAATTGAAAAACTAAGAAGAAATTTCGTCAAAAATATGGGGAAGAGGTTGGGGAGCTGCGCTTCTCAGCGCGCCCTAAAATAGCCTCTGAAAGATGACCTCTGGGGCACCGTCCTAGAAAGAGCACCCCAAGTAAACATAATTGTAGTAGATTAACAAATGGTAGAGATCTTGGGATCGTGATAGCTTTTGTAGCTGCCGAGTTGTCACCATAGCTTTTGTCTTATTGGTATCTTGGGTCCGATGACTTACTTTTGGAGCTAGACAAACCTTCATCATGATATCATGACTTTGACTCATATTTGACCTGTCCTATTTTCCATATGTCATTCTCCAATGAATCCATAGGTTAAGTCCAATTTTTATACCATATAGACCAAATTGAGATCAGAAAGTGGTATAAATTCATTTTCTCGGCGAGAAAGAATGAAGAAAAGTTTTCTAACACCATTTGATGAGGCTTGATTATAACATATAAAGCTCCAAACAAAAGTATTCCAGTGATTGGCTTTGAACCACGTTTGAGTATCGATATAATCATGGCCTTGTTCTTTTCACAATCTAATTAAACCTCCTTCTCCCCCTTTTCTTTTTATATCTTCCAAACTCAAACTTTAACCTTTTTTGAAGCAATTTCTTACCTTCCAAGCCTTTTGTAAGACCTCAGTGGTTCTTAATTCACGATCAAACAATAATAAGATCAAAAATTTTTTTTATAGAACTTTGGGGTTTACAGACACCATCTACAGGCCGTAAAAGGAACTATGGACCCTAGATGTGGACCGTAAATCAAAGCTCAAAGATGAAAAACTAGCATGATTTCTACGGATTACATTACAGCTCATAGATTTAATTACGAATGATAAATCATACTTAACATTTACTCTAATTTCCACGATCAACATCTATGGACCATATCTGGTAGCTTATGTATAAACTATAATCTTTTAAAATGTAAACCAAGCTTCCTATAGTGCTTAACTTGGAACTTACCTTGAGTAGCTAATCTCATCCCTAAGTTGGGCATATCTACTTAGTACTTAAAAGAAAGAGCCGATGCAGGAATGCACCTATAATCTCTATCCAGGTAGTGATGGATGCTTCTAATCCAAGTCATGTAGTTGCTTCACCAGTCAGACATAATGAAGACAAGGTCAATTTGATTCCTTCTTGAGAGATACAAGGAATGTTGTAAGCTAGAAACAACTCATCAAAGTATTTTAAGACACACCCAATTAAATTTTAATATATTTGTTTGCGTCTTCTACAGGTAGACCACAGAAGAAGCCTTTCATGCCCATTAAGTGCAACATCGTGCTAGTGATGTTGAAAGTTGCATTTTCAACCCATGATGGAAGTCTATTGGCCACAATATGGCCCATTTATGCATTAGCCTTATCTTCCAACCTATGAACATTCTCATCATCCATTACAAAATATAACCTTCATCTCCTAAATGTTTTTTCAGTTTCTAGGTCAATAAGAATGAAAGGCGATCCTTAACTCCTAGTGTCGGGCATAAACTGTGGAAAATCCTACATTAGACAAAAATAATAACAAGCGTAATTTGAAAAAGTGAGTAAAACCTACTTGCTAAATTTCTACAAATTCTAAACATCTGAGTTACACTTCACAACACCAACGAATTTTATGTTACTTGAACTATACCCTTTATTGGATTAAAGTGGTTGCTTGTAAGATAGAGTGTCACGACTCAAAATCAGGCCATGATAACACCTATTATAAACCCCTATTAAGCAAGCGAGAATTAATATCTTAAAATAAGAACATAAACATGAATAGAAATACAAAATGGCACAAAGAGTAAAAATGTAGATACAATACATAATATACAAATAGAGGAGCAAGTTATAAAAAGGTGAAATATACAAAAGAACCAACCCTCGGACCACACCCACACAATCAGCTGACAATTTCCCACAAATACCTATAATATCCTTTAAGAAATGAGCTCCAAAATTGCCTCTAAACTCAATTCTTTTGAAAATATGCATGTTGAATTCGTTAAATGGAAAGTTATACTACCTATCATTTAAATCTGTGAACACGGAGCCTGTCCACGAGCTTAGATCCTGTTTGCGAATATGGAGGTATGGTTAACTAACTCTCTTCAAATGTAACAGAATGTCCACGAACATAGAAATCAAGCCCTATGACCCTCCATAAATGAATATCCTCTCCCACAAATGTAAAGGGCAAGCACCCAGACTTCCATGAACGTGGCCAAGGGCTCAAAAACTTGGGGAACAACTAATGGATGTCTTATCTTTAAAATACTGTCTCAAATCAATAATATAAACATAAGAACATTAAAACACACACTACCAAATATTTTAGACCAAACTTGGTATTCTGCAGCAAACGTGTGCTATAGATAGTAAAGTCCATCTTCCACTATGCCTCATCTTGGAGGTGCTACACATAGTAAAATCCATATTCTTGTCAATATGCCCCTTCAGATTTATCTAACAAAATATTAAGTTATTGTACAAGGGTTCGAGAAGATCTCAAAAGTGCGTCACCTTTATTTTATTTGAAAAGATGCACTCTTGTTTTCCACCTAAATCTTGTATTGAGAAATAAAATTATGGCATGCTCTCAGACCCCTTCTTGAACCTTTCTATTTATGATACCTTAAAGAAAAAAGTATGTGCAAAACCCCTTAACTAACATATATATAGATGATACCTTTATTAAAAAAAAGTATGTTCAAGAACATTTGTGTAGTACTGTAACCCAAAAGATAGCGCGATTTGTGATATTGTGAGCCACTAGTAGTAGAATTGCCCAGAGTTGGAAGTTTGAAGTTAGAAATATAGTAATCCCGAAAAAGTAGGGATAATGATTAGAATAAAGTATGAAGTTGCCGTCATGTCAAATAAGTCTGTAATAAGGTTATTGGCCTTAATGTGTGTGTGGATTTCATAACTGAGCATAGAGAGAGTTATTGATTAAGGTAACTTAAAGTATGTCTTTGTGGTAGTATAAATCAAGTCTAGGTGGTTGATGGAAGTTAACATGTGAATGAGTTTACACAAATAATCTTACTTATAAGCTTGTAATAAGTGTGGTGAGGCAACTAGAAAATATATGTGCTTCTAATGCGAGATAGTAAGGTGTGGCAATATCTTTTGGTAGAAGAGGAATTTAAGCCTTTGGAAGATATATGTGCACCCAAGATAGTAAAGTATATAGTCGTGTGAGGCTTTAAGATTATAATTCTCTGAGTTCTTAGTATCCTTGATTGAAGTGAAATAGGCTAGTCTAGAGGATATGGAATAGGTCCACAACCATAGAATGTCGACTTTAGATCTAAGGAGGAGATGATAGGATAAGGACCCAAGTCAAGTCTTGAGAATCAACTAGTGCTATGCTTAGAAATAGTTATGAAGGTATTGCTATCCATTCCTATTCTAGTATATTCCTCATATTTCAATCATTATGACACTTTATTCATGTCATGCATATCAGCATTATGTCCCTAACCTATTGTAGCACCTCAAAAGTTAATAGGCTAAACTAGAGCTTAACGTTAATGTTAGAGTCGATGTAAATCCCCATACTTAAAATAGAGGTTTTCGTGTTAGAACGTCAAAGAAAGGCCCCTCAACGACAAACTATAGGACTTTGAGGAGGACCCTATGAACTGCCAAAAAAATAGTGAACCACGGCAGGATCCACACCTCGTGGTTAGACAGTCGTGGTTCAAGCCCCAGGTGGCATACTCCCAGTCACCAAAACTTGACCAGGACGGCACGTGGTTCCATATACGTCCCGTCAACATAGTCTCGTGGATGGTGACCTAGGGGTAATTTGAGGGTTAAGTTTAGGGGCACTTTAGGTTTCTTTAGATTTAATTTATATTAAGTGATGTCCTTTTATCCTAATTTAGGCCACCTATATAAGTATTTAAACCACTAAATTAATTAATTCATCTCATTATTCCAAAAACCCAAATCAATTCCCAAAACTTCATCCTCACAAAAAATTCTCTCTAGAAAACTCAAAGAAGAAGAAGAAGGAAGTTAGAGCTAGGGTTGAAGAAGCAAGGGTATTGACATCAAATTCATAGGGCTTTGTTGTTAAGGTATGATATCTATTCATCCATTGATAGAATTCATCCATGGAGTCCCTTCAAAATCCCTATTTCAAATATAGAAATCCTCAAAATCTAGGGTTTGATTCAAAAGTCATGGCATGGGTTCCTTTTAGAAACGTTTCTAATGTCTGAATTACTTTATATTGTGTATGAATTGATGATTGCTTATGTTTTTTTATGTTGAAATCCCCAAGAACCCATGAAATCCCTATATTTCCCAATTATGATCTTGTGATGTGGGTTTGTTGATGAAACAATAATGCTATGGGATTATGCATGTAGTGATTGGGATAGTTGAATTATGTTGATATCCATGTCTAATGTAGTGAATTCTATATGTGTTGATTTTATATGAGCTTGGACCCTTCAAAGAGAAAAATATGATATTATGCATGTTTTAGGAAGTTTATGTATATGTTTTAAGAACACTGGAGAGTGAAGTGCTATGATCATGATGTAGTTATTGTGTTGTTGAAAGGTTATTCTCATATACACACTTGTGAAAGAATATGATATGATGTTAAAGGTTGACCAAAAACTCATTCTTAACTTAACTTAAATAATTTTCCAGATTTTTATTATTTCCAGAAATCACTATATCCAATTCTTAACTTCTTCCTAATTACTTCAATTTGCGAGATGTTACAATATATTTCCCCTTTAAAACATTCGTCCTAGAATGAGATTACTCTTACTAGGCTAAGGATGTAACATCAACCATTCAATTCAAATACCCAACAAGCAAATGCAAGAACAACATGCCTACTTATAAATAAATACCACATAAAGTATTAGTACCTTAATTTGGAACTTCTCGGATTCAAAGAGATGTCGATATCTCTTATTAATATCTTCCTCAGCTTCCCAAGTATATTCCTCAATAAATTGGTTCCTCCAAAGGACTTTGACTGATGCTACCTCTTTTGTCCTCAACTTGCAAACTTGGCTATCTAAAATCTGAAGCGGAATCACTTCATAAGATAAACTATCCTTGATCCCAATATCTTCAGTTGGTATGATCAATGAAGGATCGACCATGCACTTCTTCAAGATGGAGATGTGAATTATCGGATAAACCGCTGCTAACTCTTATGGTAGCTCTAACTCATAAGCTACCTTACCAACCCTCTTAGATATTCTATAAGGGCCAATATACAGAGGACTAAGCTTTATCTTTTTGTCAAATCTCATAACATCCTTCATGGGTAAAACCTTTTGATACACCCAATCATGTACTTCAAACTTAAACGCCTTTCTCCTAACATTAGTGTAGGATTTATGATGACTCTGCATTGTTTTCAACCTCTCTTGAATCACTTTCACCTTCCCCATAGTTTGATGAACTAAACTTAACCTATCAGCCCCGTTTCACCAATTTCAAACCATTCAATAAGAAATTTGCATCTTCCCCAAAAAGAGCTTCATAAGGATTCATTTGAACGCTAGAGTGGTAACTATTGTTGTAAGCAAATTAGATGAGAGGTAGGTGATCATCCCTATTACCTTTGAAATATATCACACAAGCCCTCAACATTTCCTGTAAGGTCTGAATAGTGCGCTCTGCCGGCCCATCTGTCTAAGGTTGAAAGGCAGTACTTACGTTCACCTTTGAATCCAAGCCTTATTGGAATGACTTCTAAAACTGTGCAGTAAATTGAATAGCTCTGTCTGAAATAATGTAGATCGGAACACATACTTAAGACTCTTGTGATCGTTTAATACATCACATGAACACCATATAAGTAATGACATCATATCTTTTCAAAGAAAATACTACAACAACCAATTCTAAGTCATGGGTTGAGTAATTCTTCTCATGAACTTTCAAATGTCTAGAATATAACCTTGTCATTCTGCATTAACACAGAACCCAAACCAACTCTAGATGCATCACAATAAATAACAAAGCATTGCATACCTTCAGGTAAGTTTAATATTGGGGTAGTAGTCAACCTCTTTTTCAAATCCTGAAAGTTTTTGACACAAGCTTCAGACCATTGAAATTTCACTATTCTCTGAGTCGGCTTGGTCAAAGTGGATAAAATAGATGGGAACCCCTCTACAAAACTTCTATAATAGCCATCCAAACCCAAGAAACTCCTAATATTAGTTGGAGATGTGGGTCTAGGCCAATTCTGCACTGCTCTATCTTTTGGGTATGATTATCCTTTTTCTGATTTGTTTTTAGCTTTTACTTCTTGTTGTTAGCTTCCTCTTGGTAGTCCATTATTTATGGCTTTAGTCTAAGGGTTAGGCCTACCTACTGGTGGAGTGTAGTAGGTGGCATCATGACCTCATAAATGACAAGTAAGGTGTTAATATACATGTGGATAAAATAGTAAGTACTCATTTATTAGAACTTGAGGTTTGTTGAATGAGTTTGTCAAAAGTAGTTTTCTTGCGATAGTAGTCCGTACAGAGGACGAGCATAGTGAGATGTGTGTCTAAGCTTAAAAGCTATCAGTCATATTGTTTAGGTCATAGTAGTTATGTTCATGTTCCATGGCCAATGTATCCATGTCTCATGTCGAATATCTTCAAATAGAGTAGTTAAAAATTTCATAAAGGATGTCCAAACATTGGATAGTAAACGATAAGAAAAATTGATGATTTAAAGTAACAAAGAAAATCATAGTAAGAGATGGAAATCTCCTTTGGACATCCTACACAGATTTGAACCATTAACCACTAAGCTATTGGATATTCATGTCAAATTTACAGATGTTTCAATTAATTATTATTTCAAGTAGGTGTAATAATTTTTTTAAAAAAAATATGTACATGCGAGGAGTCAAACCAGAGCATCCTCTGGCTTAATGGGAGCTTTTACCGCTACAATACAAGAATCTTTTGATTTTAAAGATGTCAAAATACTGTATGCATCAATATAGAATTTGACTTTAACTATATATATAGTGTAATTTTTCGATGAGGGTGTCCACTTGGACACCTAAGATACACCGTAGCTCTGCCCCTATTTTTACCTATTTTAAAAATTATGTTTCAAAGAATGTTTAGTCACTTGAAGGATTCATTATGAAAGTTGACAACTTTTCATTAAGATAAATATAAGTTTCAAAAGAGAATAGTCTTTTATCATGAAAACCATGATATAAGCATGTTTCAGATAATTGTGGGCTTAGTCTCACCAATAGTAAAGTTCTACATATTCGAGCAAAGATTTACAATATGATTTTACTTAAGTTCTACATATCCAAGCAAAGACTGACAATATGATTTTAGTTATAGTTTTCATGATATATCATGACATATATAGATTATTTTTGGAGGATTATTTAACACCGAGATTATGCTGGATTTAGAATCTAAGTCTTATAACATGTGTCACTATAGAATTTAAGTGTACCATTTTGTCAGATAACTCAATTTAGCCTTGAGAGGCTTAGATAGGTTGATCCACATAGATAGATAGGTTCTACACTCTGACAAGGTATTAGACCGCCCTCCCGACTAGGTTATATGTTTGACATCATGAGTTCATGTCATATATGTCAATTGTAAGAAAATCCCCAACAAAAGTAAAGTTATATTATTGTGAGTATTTGCTATTATTACATATATTCACTTTTCAAGTTTTTTTGTTAAAAACACATGCATTTTTTATTATTCAGATGATTTTGTTTCAATTTATATTCAGAGTTACTCATTTTAGTTCAACACATTTAGTTTTAGACAAATGTCATTCAACTATTTTACATATCAAATATTTCATGTACTGACATCATTCGGCACTGCATTATCTTATGACGTAGATATAGATACTCATGATAGCATATGCATCATTAAGACTATTTTCATCCAACTTTGGTGAGACCTCCTTACATTCGGAGAGCTTAAATTCATCTTAAGTATTCGTAGTTGATCTATATTTTTAGTAGAGTATTTAAGTAGCTTGAGTTATGGTTCCGGTAACCAATCTTTAGTATGCTAGAGGCTTCATAGATGATTCAGTTGAACTACTAACTTAATTATTTTATACCCATGCATATTATACGAATTTTATATTTATTTTACTATGAAGTATTTAAGTTTGTTTCTAAAGTTCTTACATTCTCATTTTTAAAAGCTTCCACATATGTGTTATAGGCTTCAGTATAGTAGTAAGCTAGGAAAGGATATGCTTGAGACCAATAATGGTTCTGAGTGATGACTATTCGAGGGTGTAATCTCGGGCCATGAAACATCTCAATATAGATACATGAAAAATAGGGTGAACACCTGAAAGACATGGAGGTTAGTCTAACTCATAAGCCACCACTCAAAATCTCAAAGGGCCAAAGAATCTAGGGCTAAGGTTGTCCTTCCTCCAAAACTTAATCACACCCTAATTGGGCGACACTCACAGAAACACTGGTCACCAACCATGAACTTCAAGGCCCGAACTCTCAGATTTGTATATCTCTTCTACCTACTTTGGGCATTGCAGAGTCGATCCTATATCACATAGACACGATTCATAGAATTCCACAACAAGTCGGTTCTCCACGACCTAACCTCCAAAGCATCAAACCAGCCCACCAAAGATCGACACCTCCTGCCTGATAATGCTTGAATGGAGCCATCTGGATACTAACTGGTAACAATTATTATACGCAAAATCTACCAAAGCCAAGAAGTGGTCCCATCGACCTTCGAAATCATTAACAAATGCTCGAAGCATGGACACTTAGGTGCAAAACGAAGAAAAGAGCTTAAGATGGAAAGGTGTGCATCGCCAAACATACTTGGTGATCCGCCTGACAAAACTATGAACTAGCTCTATCTTCACCGGATCCACCATAATCTCATTAATTGTTGCACACCACATGTCCTAAAAATGCCTGAGACTATATATACTTTAGAATGTGTGGAGTGGATTTTACCAAGTCGAAGAAGCCAGACACTCACTATGGGCCTGCTCTTACACTTTTTTATCAAAATACGATCGCTACCATATATATAGTATAGTATAGCTATGCTCCAACTGCAATATGGTGGTGGCTTGAGATGTTGTAATTGGATGAGGATTACTCGATGAGTGTCAAAACTCTCCAAGTATTGTATTTGATAAGTGTCATTAGTAGTCTCTCTCTCTCTCTCTCTCATTTCTCTTTTTCATCGTTATTGAGTTGTACTGTTGTTTGTTTGTTTATTATATTGGCTTGTTAAGACAAATTTTGAATTTTGGGTTTCTCCAATTTTTTCCCTTTTAACTAGCTTTTTATTATTATACTATTTTTAGGATTTCATAGATAGTGACTTTGTCCTATGACCGATGGATGACTAGTCATTAGCAAATTAAACCCATTACAGTTGATTTAGAAATTGATGTACCTCCTGGGAAATTCATACATAAGATGATAGAAACTTTCAAACATGACTACTCTAACAAATTTGATATCTTAGCGAGCTATATATGTTTGAACTATTGTTGTGCCATATATATATATGTGGGTGTTTCTGTATATTCTTCTATATTAGACATTTAGCTCTAATATAGTTGAAATGCCCAAAAAAGAGATTTGAATATAAAGAGAAAAAATGAAAAGAAAAATCCTCGTGAGAAATTAGTATATTGAAAAGAAATTAAAAAATAATGGAAAGTTGAGGGAAAATTAAACATATAGGTTGAAAGAAAATGTGATATAAGTAAAGGAGCTAAAGCGTTTAAAGGCATTGTCTTAAAGTGCATAGGATAGAGTAGTCACTATATATTTTAGCCTAACAATTTCTAGCTGTTATCACAATTTAAAAAAAAAAATATTTTTAAGAAAAGCAAATCAACTTTTTGAATTTCATTTTTCAAAACCACTTGTAAGGTGGATTTTCAACTTTTTTTTTTAATTGAAAATTTAATATTAAAATATCTCATTATTAAAAGGATCCCTAAATATTTATAAAGGTACATAAAACATCATGCATGATGTCATATGAAGAGGGTAATATAGTCATTTGAAGAATCC
This sequence comes from Solanum peruvianum, assembly GCA_027705065.1. Lineage (NCBI taxonomy): Eukaryota > Viridiplantae > Streptophyta > Magnoliopsida > Solanales > Solanaceae > Solanum > Solanum peruvianum. The sequence continues at coordinate 42,722,069 of JAKWJD010001758.1, read as the reverse complement.
AAGATGAGATGAGAGGCATCAATGAGAATAACAAATGAAGAGAGAGAAACCTTAATGGAGACAGGGTGGGGTGGAGTGAGGGGACAAATTTTATTGTTTATTCTATTTCTATGATCAAAATAAGAAAAAACAACAACAAGGGGTATCACTATCAAACCCAAAAGAGGAATAAAAGATTATTAAAATAATATCTTGACCTCTATAATTGTTTGGTTCCCTCCAAATCACAAAAAGCCAATGTTAGTAAAAGTTGATGCATCAAATCAAAATCCAAAAACAGATACTCCTCGTAAAAGAAAATCATAGCATGGGTTTGGTTATAAATTTTAAATTATTTTTAGTAAAGTTTTGCTATGTGTTTGATTATAAATTTTAATTTAAAAATATATATATATAATATTTAAAAATTGATGTTGTAAAAATTATTTAAAATATTTATCAATTTGTAAGATCATTTTATAATGAATATTTTCTCATAAAAAGTCATAACAACAAATACAATATATATAAAAAAAATTAAAAAAAAAGAGAGGAAGAAAAGAAAGAAAAATATCATTGATTTGTGTAGAAAATTACTATTACTAATTATAATCGAAAGTGAAACCGGAGAGAACTCGAACAAAAATTATATAAAATATGTACAATATCATTGTATAAACTTTGTATAACGATCCAAAATTATTAAAATGAGTGTTTTCAGAAATATAAATTTGAGATAATCTTAAGAATTTTTAAAAATAAAATCAAATAATAGCATTTGATTCGGATTATTAATTTTTATAAGTATATAGGAAGTTAAATCATTTGTTTAAAATTATTAACTAATAACAAATTGTATGATTGAAATTATATTTCCAAAGCTGAATTGTTTGCCGAATTTCTAAATACTAGAATAAACTTGTATCTGAGCCAAAAAATTTATTTGAGAATTTTTAAGAATTTAAGAATTATCCAAAAAGGTTATATTTTGTAGAATTGTCTATCATATATATTTTTGGACTAAATTTTATGTTCCAATTCAGTGTGTAAGATATATACAGTTATATACATATTTTATACAATAGCTTCTATTCGAACGTTCTCCCAAAATGTACTTTCAATTACTAATAGTAATAATAGTTTTTCGTCACAAATTAATTATATTTTCTTTTATTTTCTTCTCTATTTTAGAATCCTATTAATTATATTCATTGTCATGGCATTTCATGAAATATATTCATTATAAATTGAAAATATAAATTTATAGATATTTTTATTAAATATGCTAAAAAAAAAACTTTTTGTGCAGAACCTTTCCCATTACGGAAAAGTTAACCTTTTACCTTAAATTCTACACTTAGCTCCTTCCAGATATATGACACTATTCTTTATGGGTCATGGATTCTTTTCTACAGAAAAAGAATTTTTTGGAGCATAGTAATTTTATATGAATTATACAAATACAATTGTTATGACTGAAAATAATATAATTGTTATATAGCTAAAAATAATTGAATTATACAAATAATATAATATTTAGTCAAAAGATAGTTTTACTTTACCAAAAATTTGATGATTGAGTTAATTGAGAGGGGATGGGGTGAAATTAAAATTCTTTCAGTCAACTTTCATTGAGCAGAAGTCGAGACACCTGCAAATTAGTTCCATAGTATAAAACAAGATAAGATACGAAAAGTAAAATCATACGAGATGTTTTTATATGGATTCGAATCACCAATGAGGTGCCTAGTTCAGTCCCCTTATGTTTCAAGGGTTTCCTGAGCTTATTGCGGACTTGGTTGTACAAAAGGTGTAATCTTCAAGTCCTATCTGATATGTAAATCAAAGTTTCTATGTTGACACTGCCTCTACTTGTATAGCATACACTCAGAGTTTTTTCTTCTCTTTTTCTTTTACCATTGTTCACTCGCGTGTATAAAACTTTATGAAAGATGAAAGAAGATTAAAATTATAAGTTCAAGTGAGATTTTATAATCTTCTCTGTCTTCTGAAGTTTTCATTGAGATGTATTTTAGCTCTATTAGGAAAAAAAGGGAGTTTCCTTCAATCAAGGTTTTATATTGATTCCTTCATTGAGATGGATTTGATCCTTGATTTGGGATGCCAAGTTAATTTCTGCCTTGAATCAAAATTTGGCCAGTGAATAGTTGTTTTGCTCAGGGTTCTACTGATTTTCCGTGATTTTTGTTTTTTTTTTGCCTTTTTGAGTTTATGAATCTACTTCCTTTGTTGGTGCAGTTTTCCTTGCCATTATGAGATTGATTTCTGTGATCACTGAATTGATCATTGTTGAGTTTCATTGCCATCTTGATTCAACTTTCTTTGATAGTTCGATTTTTCTTTAATATTTCTTGGGGATAAATATCTGATTGATTCGGTATCCATAGTGAATCTACCTCATGTGGTGGTGTTGCATACTCCCGAATTTCTTGTGTCGTGATTTCTCCATAATTTATTGGATTTGTCTTCTCTGTGGGGGTGCGTTGATCCATATGTCTTGCTTCTTGATTTCCTGTCAATATTCAAAATATACTAAATTAACATAAACCTCTTACATGTTTTTTTCGATTGAGCTGATCGCATTAAATTTACCTAATAAAATTTACCTTTTTGATTTGCAGACTATTATATTAAAACATGATTTACTTTATGTGTGCTCGAATAATAGCAGTCATGGATTCCCTTATCATTATAAAATAAAATAACAATTAGTTTTACTAATTAGTAGCATTATTATTTTCTATTCTTGCTATAGGAGGAATATATTTAATTTTATTTGACAAAACAGACTAACTTGTCTTAATCAGGGAACATTATATTTTAAGAGACCTTATCCATTTTTATCAGTAGATGATCATATTATAATTGCATATATTGTTCGAAATAAATAATACAAGGAGATGTTTTGATGAAATCAACAGCATTTATGATCTTTATTCCTCTGTTAATGAGGATGAACTCAACTAGAGAGTAGCTGAGCTAAGAGAGAAAAAATGTGTTTGTATTGAATGTGAATTGAAGAAGAAAAGTTACAATACGAACCTATATATATAATGCTACTAACAAAATGTAAACTTACTAACAACCTTACTTCTAACAATTTAATGCTAACTAATTTTTACTGCACAAAACTAACTAATGGAAACTGTACATAACAGAATTAACTAACTGACTTTACACTTCATATCATCACCCCCCCCCTCAAGTTGGAGGTGATGTAATTACCGACAACTTGTGTAATAGAGAAGTATATTTAACCCCAGTCAAGGCCTTGGTGAAATTGTCTGCCAACTGTGAATCAGTGGATATATGGTGGAGTGTGATTAAACCTTGCTGAAGTTTAGTTCTTACAAAATGGCAGTCAATTTCAATATGTTTTGTCCGTTCATGAAAAACTGGATTCTTGACAACGTGAACTGCTGCTTGACTGTCACAATGAAAATGTATAGGCAAGGAACATTGCACAACCAATTCACCTAGCAGCCTTTCAAGCCGCACTAGCTCTCCCACAACTTGTCTCACTGCTCTGTATTTAGCTTCAGCAGATGATAATTGATTTCCAGCTGATATGATTGTCTCTCGTAAGTACTAGGAAGCCACTAACAGAACTCCTTGATTCAGGACAAGCAACCCAATCAGAGTCACAGTAGGCACTGATAGTGAGATCAGGCTTATTTAAAACATAAATACACATGGTTGGATCTTGTTTTAAATATCTGAGTACATGGTATGCTGCTTTCAAATGTGATTCCCTGGGTGATTGCATGAATTGACTCAGATGTTGGAAACTATAGGCTATGTCCATTCTAGCATTAGTTAGAAAATTAAGCTTGCCAACCAACTTCCTATATTGAGTGGGATCAGCTAAGAGTTTACCATCTATGGCTGTTAACTTCTCAGTGCAGTCAAGTGGTGATGAAGTAGTTTTGTAAATCAACACATAAAAATTCTTCAAGAGATCAGAAGTGAATTTCCTTTAAGAAATAAGAACATTATCATGTTTGTACAAGATTTCTAGGCCTAAAAAATAGTGTGGTTTACCCAAATCTTTTATCCTGAACTTGTTATGTAGGAAACACTTCAAAGAATTAATTTCAGCAACATTAGTACCACTCATGATTATATCATCCACATATGTAGCAACAAATACCAAAGAGCACCCATTCTTTTTATAAAACAATAAAAAGTCACTATCTGAATGTTGATACCCTCTTGAACACAAACTATTTGCCAGCTTCTCATACCATTGCCTACTTTCCTGTTTTAGGCCATACAATGATTTCTTTAATCTGCACACCATGTTATCACAACCTTTTGTAAGACCTTGTGGAGGTACTATGTAAACTTCCTCATATAAATCACCATGTAAAAATGCATTATTGAATCTAGTTAATACAAATTCCAATATTTCTTAACTTTTAATGAAAGCAGTGTTCTAACAGTAGTCATTTTTACCACAGGTGAAAAAGTTTCAATGTAATCTACTCCAGCTTGATGCGTATAACCTTTCACTACCAGCCTAGCCTTGAACTTCTCTACACTTCCATCAGCCTTATGCTTTATTTTGTACACCCATTTACAACCATATCCCAAGTATCATTAGCATACAAAGCTTCAAACTCATGTGTCATGGCTTGCTGCCAAGCATGGTGCAGTATTGCCTCTTCAAAAGAATTAGGTTCACATTTATGTGAAATGGTTATAAGTAGCTGCTGGATATCAGAACAAAGACTATTGAAACATACATGGTTATTGGGAGACACAAAAGTATTGAGGGAGTGTAACTTAGGTAGGGTATAGTTGTAATCCTTTAGGTAACTAAGAGTGTTTATTGTCCTGGAAGTTCTTCTAGGTCTTGTGGTGTAGGTATTGATAAAGTATCATTTATCACAAAAGTATTTGTATCAATTAAAGTACTCTGTGTTCCAAGATCATGTATATCAACAGATGGTGTAATATTGGTTACTTGATTGTCAATGACTTCATGTGGTGTAAAATTGTCCAGCCTTTCATCACTAGCAAAAATGTTTATTTTACCAGGCATACAAGGCATGTTAACAAGATACATGAGGATTTGTAAAACAGAATTGAATAGAGCCATCAGGAGCAAGAACAAAAGGAAAAATCTTTTCATGGAAAATAACATCTCTAGATATGTGAACTTTCTTGGTAGCTAGATTCAAAACTTTGTAGCCTTTTGTATTGAATAGGTAGCCAACAAAAACATGAGGTGTGCTTCTTGGTTCAAGTTTATCCTTATGAGTTTTTAAGACAGTTGGAAAACAAAGACAACTAAAACTCTTAAGATGAGAATATGTAGGTTGTTTATGGTACAATATCTCATATGGAGATTTGTCTTGAAGGACTTTAGTAGGAAAATCTATTTATTATGTATGTGGCAGTCAATACACATTCTCCTCAGTATCTCATAGGCAATTTTGATTGAAATAAGAGTGTTATTGCTGTTTCAAGTAGGTATATATGTTTCCTTTCTACCACACCATTTTGTTGAGGTTCCTTACCAGGCATACAAGGCATGTTAACAAGATACATGAGGATTTGTAAAACAGAATTGAATAGAGCCATCAGGAGCAAGAACAAAAGGAAAAATCTTTTCATGGAAAATAACATCTCTAGATATGTGAACTTTCTTGGTAGCTAGATTCAAAACTTTGTAGCCTTTTGTATTGAATAGGTAGCCAACAAAAACATGAGGTGTGGTTCTTGGTTCAAGTTTATCCTTATGAGTTTTTAAGACAGTTGGAAAACAAAGACAACCAAAACTCTTAAGATGAGAATATGTAGGTTGTTTATGGTACAATATCTCATATGGAGATTTGTCTTGAAGGAGTTTAGTAGGAAAATCTATTTATTATGTATGTGGCAGTCAATACACATTCTCCTCAGTATATCATAGGCAATTTTGATTGAAATAAGAGTGTTATTGCTGTTTCAAGTAGGTATATATGTTTCCTTTCTACCACACCATTTTGTTGAGGTGTATATGGACAAGTCCTTTGGTGTATGATACCTTTGATTTGAAAGAAACATATACCTTCATTTGAGGTGAATTCTAAACCATTGTCTGATCTTATGGCTTTCATCTTAGTTTGGAATTGGTTTTCTATGAGAGATATGAAAGCTTTGATAGTTTGAAAAGACTACTTTTGCACCTTAGTAACTGTGTACAAGTGGATCTATTGTAGTCATCCACCATAGTAAGAAAATATTGATAACCATCATGAGTATGAATGTGATATGGTCCCCATAGATCTACATGTAGCAATTCACAAATTGTGGTAGTGGTAGAGGTGCTTTCTGGAAAAGGCATCCTAGTTTGCGTAGCCATAGGGCATATATTGCATCTAAAAGGTTGTTTAGGAGAAAAATTCACAAGTATGGCTGATATATTCCTCATCTTTACAAAAGGTACATGGCCTAATCTAGCATGCCGCAGAAGTTCATCATTATGAGTGTGACTAGAGACATTAGCAAATGAAAAACATTTATTAGTAGAACAAGAAGAAGGAACAGCATTACAATTTGCTTTATTTATAGTAGAAATGGGAGATTGTTTTACAGAAGATGCATTGTGAATTTTAGAGACAAGATGACAATTAGAATGAGGTGACTTTTTCCCAGTAGATTTGCAGCAATTGTGACATTTTTGACACAAAAAGTACAGACCATTCTTGGCTTTACCAAGTTCCAGAGGGCTCTTCAGAGAAGGGCCCTGCAACAAATAAGAAAACTTATCAAAACTGATTACTCCATTGAGTTGTAATGCTGAATAATTAATAGAAATGAGATTAAACTTGAAGCTAGGCACAAATAATACTTTGCTCAGAGTTAAGGCTGGATTTAAACAAGCATCACCAATTTGAGTCACTTTAACCTTATAACCATTTGACAGTGAAATTAAAAAAGGATATGTAAGTGTTCTAACGTTTGTGAGAGTGGTTTTATCATATGTCATATGATGTGATGCTCCTAAATCTATGATCCAAAAGCCAGCGGTCAGTTTAACACTACAAGAAAGATCATCTATATCAGTGATAGAGGAATAGCAAACAAGTATACCTGCCAAGTTCACAACTCCACTCAGCATGATGTTTGAATTATCTGAATTAAAACCTCCATTTCCATTTTGTATAGTTCCCAAGATGTTAAGTAGTTGTTCATGTTGATCTTTGGATAGGTTCAGTGGCATTTGCTTCCCCATTTCAGACTTTTCCTCAGCTTGCTGTGTATTCATATTAGAGGCACACATATTTGTTGCAGAACTTGTTCCTTTTCCTTTTTGAAACTTTGGGTTTGATGGTAATCCATGAAGTTTGTAACATCTATCTCTCGTGTGTCCTAATTTCTTGCAATAGTCGCATACTAAAGAAGACCTGTTGGTACTCGAATTGCCTCTAAACACATTGTTATTTCTTGTATTATCAGAACTAGTTCCAGCTCCTATAGATGAACTATAATTTGTTCTGAATCCCTTGTAACATGTATTATTGTTGTTCTGTCCATAGGAATTGAGAGAAGTAGAATCTAAAGCTGTATGATTATGAGGCTTCACCTCTCTTTGTTTTTCTTCTTGGCATAAAACTGTAAAAGCTTGAGCCATGCTAAGAAGAGTGCTCATCATGAGAATGTTGCCTCTAACAGTCGTATACATTTCATTCAACACCATTAGAAAGTGTATCAGTCTTCTATCTTGTTCAGCGTTGTGCGATTTTGCTTTACCCCCACAAGAACATACACAGGTGCACTGAGAATTGACATCGATGGTGATCATCTCCTCCCACAATTTTTTCATTGTTGTGTAATACTTAGTGATGTCTAAAGTGACTTGAACAAGTTCATTGATCTCGTTCTGCAATTGATACAATTTGCACCCATTGGTCTGATCGTATCTTTCCTCTAACTCTGCCATAACTCCTTGGCATTAATCACGTATTGCAAGCTATCACGCAATTCTTGAGACAAGGAATTTAAGATTCAAGATGTGACCATGTCGTCACATCTTTCCCATTGCATGAAATTAGGATCAGTAGGAACATGTTTCATAATTGCTCCATTAATAAAACCTGTTTTGCTCCTAACTGGCAGTGCTCTGAAAACTGCCTTTCGCCAAGATCTATAACCAGTATCATCAAAAACTCCTGGTAACAAAGATGATCCTGCATTCTCTGAGGGATACACGTTAAAGGACTAGCAAAATCCAATCGAAATGTAGTTGAACTAGAGCGAAATCAGTTTGAGTATCAGTCATTGTGTTCAAGTATTTGTGAGAAAATCCAGCACGAAAACAACCAGAGAAATCTGCTAATTTTCAAACATGAAATCAAAAAAAATATCGATAGAATTAGAGAATTTCAATACGATTCCTCAATCAGAGAGAAAAAAATGGCAGAAACATAGAATTTACAACGCAATCTCTCAATTAGCTAATCGAAATCAATCTAAATCAGCACAGAAGAGTTTCTACAAAAAATGCAGAGGAGAAGCTTACGAAACAATTTCGAAAACAAGAAGAACTACAATCAATCAACCAGTGCTCTGATACCATGATGAGATCAATATCATTGATGAACTTTATTCCTCTGTTAATGATAATGAACTCAACTAGAGAGCAACTGAATTGAGAGAGAAAAATTGTGGTTGTATTGAATGTGAATTGAAGAAGAAAAGTTACAATATGAACCTATATATATAATGCTACTAACATAATGTAAGCTTACTAACAACTTTACTTCTAACAACTTAATGCTAACTAATTTTTACTGCACAAAACAAACTAATGAAAACTGCACATAACAGAATTAACTAACTGACTTTACACTTCATATTCTCATCATGTTCAATTTATGGGAATTATTTTATCAATTTGTGGGAATTATGGCTCCCATAGATTGAATTGCGATAATTTTCAAAAAGAAAAAACTCTATATTTATGTTGGTTATGAGCATACTTGTGATGATTTTAGTAAACCTCCACAACAATCATTACAAAATAACTTATAAATTTGTGGAGATCTTCATATCAATATATAACAACTTAAAACTGAAAACTAAATTTACGTGCATTTAAAATGATCAATATTCAATAATTTGATTTGTAGATTAGAGGCTCACTACTATCACAAAAAGTATTATTTCTTTAATAAGAAAACATTGAATTTGATTTCATCGAGCCTTCAAAACAGTATGAATATAATTTATATAAATAACACATCTAATGTAAATCAAATTTCATTAAAGTAATCCATATCAACAAGCTAAGTTTCACAAGTCCTAATTCATGTCAGATTAAAGTAATACAAATGAATGTATAATAACTTGAACATTATATAATTTTAGATCCTTAAAATCTAAGATAGTTCCACATCAAAAAGCATGCCAAAATACTGATTATTTGCTCTGTGATTCGAGTTATTGTCACTCAATTTGTTATTTGATAAGGTGTATTAAGCGCAATTTTCACATTAGACTGAAAATACACACACATACACAAGTTTTTAACTATGTGTTTCACACACATACTAGTTTCTATGCACACATATACTAGTTTCTAGATTTATGTGCTACACATTTGTATACTAGTTTCTAGACATACATATTACTCTTCTGCCGCATGAAAATTTTAATACATTTATTAAAATGATTAACCTTCTACAAAAATACAAAAATATATGCATAATGTGTAAAGAAATGCAATAATTGCAAATTAATTCTTTAAGTTTGATAAGAAACATTAATGGTAACATATTTTAATGTTTGTAATTTATTTCTTTTAAGGAACTTACTATAAATTATAAATTATAAATTATAAATTATAAATTTTGATTAGTAGTTAGCAAAGTTCCACTAAAGTCATAAATTACTAATATGAGCCAAAATAAAAATGTAGACTTTCTACGATTAGATATGGACAATTTATATAAATGATATGCTATATAACTTTATTTACGAATTATAACACATCTTTTATTCTTACACAAATTAACCTTCATTTTCTTACTATAATAGCATCAACAAACAAGGTCACTGCCACAACTTTTTATTTATTCATTTACTCTTCGAATTCGTTCGCGCAAAATCATTAACCCTTTCCCAAATTTAGGTCTTTTGAAATTAATGTTTAACTTAAAAAAAAAATGAAAGGGTAAGTTTAAATATTTTTTAAATACATTAGTTTATTTCTACATCTTATTTTTTACAAATAAATCTAATAAATAATTTATTAATGCTATTAGTGTCTAATAAAATTCATAACTCATATCTCTTCATTTTACTTGTAACTTCTACTCTTAGATATTGTTATAACTTTTTGATGTTTTTTTTTTCATAATTTTTATAAATATTTTAAAAACTATGATAAAAAATTTAATAATAAAGACAAAACGAAACACTTCAAAAGGTTTTTTACGAAATTAGAATTTGTATAGAGGATTATAAAATAATATGTAATATAATATATTATTATTTCAACATATGATCTCTTATTTTATTCTATTATACGCATATCAACAATTTACACTTAAGAGATATAAAAAACACATTTAGTTTAAAAAGGATGAAAAAGTGCATCTTCTTGCAGATGAGGAGAACATCAATATATATTGTCTATAATATCTATTACTAATTAGTATAAATATTATATATCATTGTTTGATAAATATTTCTTATAATTATACAGTACGTGAACAATTTCACTAGCGAATAAAAATAGAGTATCAAAAGTTACAATGCTACTAAAATGAAGTAGGAGATGATGTGTATTTTGTGTGTTATGAGTTAACTTTCAACATTAATTGTTATATCTCATGATATTTAAATATAATATCTAATTTTTTAAATGTAACAAATTTGTGGTCATCAGTCACTACAAAATATAGTGGACTGTGATAATTATCTAAGCTTCATAGAAATATCGCATATATATATATATATATATATATATATATATATATATATATATATATACTAAAAAATATTTAGTGAAAATTTGTATGATTCTTAAAATTTTCACAAATAAATCGTCATGATTTAAGCATTATCCAATAGTACAGGAGCCAGACCTAATATATATTATCTAAGCTTCATAGTAATATCGCATATATATGTAACGACCTGTTTAGTCGTTTCGAGCAGCAGAACGAAATTCTGGAAAAAAACTGGCCAAAACTACGGACACCCCGACGGACCGTCATAGGCCCGACGGTCCGTCACAGAGGTCCGTTCCATGACACTTAGAAGTTTGAAAATCGGGTACTGAAAATCGACTCTCTGTAAATTGTGACGGACCTGCAGGACGAGTCGTCACACCCACGACGAACCGTTGTGAGTTTCCGTTGCAAAACACTTCAACTTTTGCGAATTCGGTTCAAGAAAACGAGTTTCTGACCGTCAGGACGGAGGTGCAGGACGGACGTCACAGGGGTGACGGGCCGTCACAGCTCACCTGAAAACTGGGGAGGCACGACGGCCTGTGCGACGGACCGTCGCACCCACGACGGCCCGTCACAGGTTGTGCAGTCCCAGGCAGTTTAGGATTTCTTTCCTCGTTTTAAGGGTCGTTTTGACTATTCTTTCCTTAAATATAAAGATTGAGGGTTAACATTAATAAGTCTAATTACTTAGGGGTTAAAAGGGGTAACCTTAAGTGAATTAGTGGGATTTTATTGTCCTTTTTCACACTTAATTATATGATTAATTAGGGTAAAGGAAAGAGGGTTTGAATAAAACAAAAGAGAAAGAACAGAAAGAGAGAAAGCAGATCGATCGAATTGGTTGAGGAGAATAGCAAGCTTGGGAAATTTCTTGTGGATTCCAATTCTTCGGTGGAGGTAGGTTATGGTTTTTATGTTACGATAATCGTAGTGAACTCTTGATAGTGTATGATATGTATTGATGATGTTGTAAACCTGTCTATGTGCTTAAATTGTATGCTTGCATGATTATGATTATGAAATTGTGATGAATTAACAAGCATGATGAAGCTATTGAATCCCAAAACTTGAAAAGAACCCTAATTCGCTTGATATATTATATAATAAGATTGATGATGCCTTAATATGAAAGAAGGCTTGATAAATTATATAATGAGAATGAGGATGCCTTAGTGTAAAAGAAGGCTTGATGAATTAGGGGATCGGGTGCCACGTTCCGGTACCAGGATAGAATGAATATGAGGATCGGAGTGTCACGTTCCGACACCAGGATAGAATATGAGGATCGGGTGCCACGTTCCGGTACCAGGATAGAATGAATATGAGGATCGGAGTGTCACGTTCCGACACCAGGATAGAATATGAGGATCGGGTGCCACGTTCCGGTACCAGGATAGAATGAATATGAGGATCGGAGTGTCACGTTCCGACACCAGGATAGAATATGAGGATCGGGTGCCACGTTCCGGTACCAGGATAGTATATGAGGATCGGAGTGTCACGTTCCGACACCAGGATAGAATTAGAGGAGCGGAGTGTCACGTACCGACACAAGAGAAGAAAGAAAGATAATGAATCTTGAAAGATAATAAATATACTCAAGCTAATGAACTTAATTCCCAAATGAGTATGGTATTGAGGCTTGAGACCTCATGTGTGAACTTGACGGAAATTGTTAATGATAAAGTAATTGCTGTTGCTACATGTTGAGTATTGTAGTTGATTTACATTATTATTGATATATATTGTTCCCTATTTTGAGTTAGCCGATGATATCTACTCAGTACTTGTGGTTGTACTGACCCCCCCTACTTTTATGTTTTCTTCGTGTTATTTGTGTAATGCAGCAAACGTTCCGTCAACTTCGACTCAGCAGTAGATCAAGCCAGTCTTCACTTCATCGGAAATTCAGGGTGAGCTAATGCGTCTAGCTTGGACTGGGTCTCCTTCTTCAAGTCTTGATGCCTTGAACTTCCGGCAATGGACTAGCTTTTTAGTATTTTGTTCTTAGACAGTTTTAGTTTAGAAATTTGAGATAGATGTTCTTGTGGTGATGACTTCCAGATTTTGGGAATATTAATAATAGTTTTGAGTTGTTTTTATTAATGAGTTTAAGTCTTCCGCATTATTTTCTGTTGAAATATCTTGAAATGTTAAGGTTTAGATGGGTTGGTTCGCTCACATCGGAGGGTAAATGTGGGTGCCAGTCGCGTCCCCGATTTGGGTCGTGACAGACTTGGTATCAGAGCATTAGGTTCATTGGTCTCATCACACAAGAACAGGTCTAGTAGAGTCTTAAGGAACGGTAGGGGGACGCCTTTACTTTTCCTTGAGAGGCTATAAGACTTTAGGAAAAATTCCATTCTTTCATTCTTTCTTTCGTGCTATTACTTGAGTCCAATTGGTATCTAGGTGATACAAATTGGTATCTGACCATCTTCATTCTATTCGCAGATGGTTAGAACTAGAGCAACGACCGCACCAGCAGCGACAACGGAAAGACAGGAAACTACTGAGCCAGCCACTGGGGCTGTGGCTCGAGGAAGAACAACGGCAAGAGGCCGTGGGAGAGGTCGTGGGAGGACGTCCTCTAGAGGGAGAGGACGAGCCCCTAGCCCATCTGATGCTAGGGCGGTGACTCCTCCACCGACTGAGGAGGTAGTTAGAGAGGGTGAGGAAGGGGAAACTGAAACAAGGGCAGAATGAGGAAATGCCACCCCAACCTACCCCAGAGATGATCAACCAAGTACTTGCTTATCTTAGCGGGTTGTCTGATCAGGGTCAAGCACCTCCAATGGTTTCTGCACCAACACCTCCGGTTTCAGAGATACGACATGCGGCTACTATGGCTCCCCGCATGGATGCACCATTGGGAATAGGCACATTTCCACGTCTGACTACTGGGCCTATTATGACAAACGATCAACATGAACTTTTTAGTAAGTTCTTGAAACTAAAACCTCCAGTCTTCAAGGGTGCAGAATCTGAAGATGCTTATGATTTTCTGGTTGATTGTCATGAGCTACTACACAAGATGGGGATAGTAGAGAGGTTTGGTGTCGAGTTCGTGAGTTATCAGTTCCAAGGTAACGCCAAAATGTGGTGGCGTTCACATGTTGAGTGTCAACCACAGAGGCACCACCTATGACTTGGGAATCATTCTCTAGTTTGTTCATGGAGAAGTATATCCCAAGGACTTTGAGAGATAGGAAGAGGGATGAGTTCTTGAGTCTTGAACAGGGAAGGATGACAGTAAACGCGTATGAGGCTAAATTTCGCGCACTATCCCGATATGCCACCCAACTTTGTTTCAGTCCACAAGAACGGATCCGCCGTTTTGTGAAGGGGTTGAGGTCAGAATTGCGGATTTCAGCCTTACAGATAGCGGCAACAGCAACATCCTTCCAAGAGGTGGTAGACTTTGTGATTGAGGTGGAAGGAGTGAAACCGCATGACTTCACCCCAACGTCTACATTAAAGAGGTTTTGAAGGGGAGGTGAGTATAATGGTTCTTATTCTAGAGGACAGAACTCCGGAGGTCACTCAAATCGACCAATACAGTCTTCACTACAGACTGTAGTTGGGGGTCCACCTCAGAACGGTCAACACTTCTCTGAGAGGCCGACGCGTGAACCCAGAGAATGTTATGGGTGTGGAGAGATTGGGCACATTAAGAGGTACTGTCCAAACCAGAGTTACAGACCCCCAATGGCTAGAGGAAGAGGTGGTAATAGTAGAGGTCGTTATTCTGGAGGGCGTGGTGGCCGAGGTAATGGTGGTCACCAAAAAGGCAGAGGTGAAGGGCAAAACGGAGCTACTACTACACAACATGGTAGGGGCAACGGACAGACGAATAATGGGGCCCATTGTTATGCTTTCCCTGGGAGATCTGAAGCGGAGGCGTCTGATGCTGTTATCACAGGTAATCTTTTGGTTTGTGATTGCATGGCATCTGTGTTATTTGACCCTGGCTCCACGTTTTCTTATGTATCTTCATCATTTGCTAACGGTCTAAATTTACATTGTGAATTACTTGACATGCCTATTCGTGTTTCTACTCCGGTGGGTGAGTCTGTGATAGTCGAAAAAGTGTATAGGTCTTGTTTGGTGAATTTTGTGGGGAGCAACACTTATGTAGATTTGGTTATCTTAGAAATGGGTGACTTTGATGTAATTCTGGGTATGACTTGGCTTTCTCCAAACTTTGCGATTTTGGATTGTAATGCTAAAACAGTGACGTTAGCCAAGCCTGGGGCAGATCAGTTAGTATGGGAGGGTGACTACACTCCCAATCCGGTGCGTATCATCTCCTTTATTCGTGCTCAGAAGATGGTTAGTAAGGGTTGTCTAGCTTTCCTGGCACATCTTAAGGATGACACTACTCAAGTACCATCGATTGAGTCAGTTTCGGTAGTCCGTGAGTTTTTGGATGTGTTCCCTGCAGATCTTCCCGGTATGCCACCAGATAGGGATATAGACTTCTGCATTGATTTGGAACCCGGTACTCGCCCCATTTCTATACCCCCGTATAGAATGGCTCCCGCGGAGTTAAGAGAATTAAAGGCTCAACTTCAAGAGTTGTTGAGCAAAGGCTTCATTAGACCAAGTGCATCTCCTTGGGGTGCTCCGGTTTTGTTTGTGAAGAAGAAAGATGGGAGTTTCGAATGTGCATAGATTACCGACAGTTGAACAAGGTAACTATTAAGAACAAGTACCCCATTCCTCGCATTGATGACTTGTTCGATCAGTTACAATGTGCTTGTGTCTTCTCGAAGATCGACTTGAGATCCGGTTATCACCAACTGAAAATACGAGCAACGGATGTGCCAAAGACTGCTTTTCGAACTAGGTATGGGCATTATGAGTTTGGGTAATGTCGTTTGGTCTTACTAATGCCCCTGCTGCCTTCATGAGCTTGATGAACGGGATTTTCAAGCCATATTTGGATCTCTTTGTGATTGTGTTTATTGATGATATACTGATATACTCCAAAAGTAAGAAAGAACATGAGGAGCATTTGAAATTGGTGTTAGAGTTGTTGAGAAAGAAAAAGCTTTATGCGAAATTCTCCAAGTGTGAGTTTTGGCTAGATTCAGTGTCCTTCTTGGGGCACGTGGTTTCTAAGGATGGAGTGATGGTAGATCCATCTAAGATTGAGACGGTAAAGAATTGGGTAAGACCTACAAACGTGTCAGAAATAAGGAGTTTTGTGGGGTTAGCTAGCTACTACCGCCGATTCGTCAAGGGATTCTCTTCCATTGCTTCCCAATTGACGAACTTGACTAAGCAAAACGTCCCATTTGTATGGTCGGATGAGTGTGAGGAGAGCTTCCAGAAGCTTAAGACTTTGTTGACTACCGCACCTATCCTTACCTTGCCGGTAGAGGGCAAAAACTTCATTGTTTATTGTGATGCATCCTATTCTGGGTTGGGTGCAGTGCTAATGCAAGAGAAAAATGTGATTGCTTATGCTTCAAGACAATTAAAAGTGCATGAACGCAACTATCCGACCCATGACTTGGAGTTGGCCGCGGTAGTATTTGCACTAAAGCAATGGAGACACTACTTGTATGGGGTTAAGTGTGAGGTCTATACGGATCATCGTAGTCTACAGTATGTCTTCACTCAGAAAGACTTGAACTTGAGACAGAGGAGATGGATGGAACTACTGAAGGACTACGACATCACTATCTTGTATCATCCGGGAAAAGCAAATGTTGTGGCAGACGCTTTGAGTAGGAAGGCCGGAAGCATCGAGCAGCAGAACGAAATTCTGGAAAAAAACTGGCCAAAACTACGGACACCCCGACGGACCGTCATAGGCCCGACGGTCCGTCACAGAGGTCCGTTCTATGACACTTAGAAGTTTGAAAATCGGGTACTGAAAATCGACTCTCTGTAAATTGTGACGGACCTGCAGGACGAGTCGTCACACCCACGACGAACCGTTGTGAGTTTCCGTTGCAAAACACTTCAACTTTTGCGAATTCGGTTCAAGAAAACGAGTTTCTGACCGTCAGGACGGAGGTGCAGGACGGACCGTCACAGGGGTGACGGGCCGTCACAGCTCACCTGAAAACTGGGGAGGCACGACGGCCTGTGCGACGGACCGTCGCACCCACGACGGCCCGTCACAGGTTGTGCAGTCCCAGGCAGTTTAGGATTTCTTTCCTCGTTTTAAGGGTCGTTTTTGACTATTCTTTCCTTAAATATAAAGATTGAGGGTTAACATTAATAAGTCTAATTACTTAGGGGTTAAAAGGGGTAACCTTAAGTGAATTAGTGGGGTTTTATTGTCCTTTTTCACACTTAATTATATGATTAATTAGGGTAAAGGAAAGAGGGTTTGAATAAAACAAAAGAGAAAGAACAGAAAGAGAGAAAGCAGATCGATCGAATTGGTTGAGGAGAATAGCAAGCTTGGGAAATTTCTTGTGGATTCCAATTCTTCGGTGGAGGTAGGTTATGGTTTTTATGTTACGATAATCGTAGTGAACTCTTGATAGTGTATGATATGTATTGATGATGTTGTAAACCTGTCTATGTGCTTAAATTGTATGCTTGCATGATTATGATTATGAAATTGTGATGAATTAACAAGCATGATGAAGCTATTGAATCCCAAAACTTGAAAAGAACCCTAATTCGCTTGATATATTATATAATAAGATTGATGATGCCTTAATATGAAAGAAGGCTTGATAAATTATATAATGAGAATGAGGATGCCTTAGTGTAAAAGAAGGCTTGATGAATTAGGGGATCGGGTGCCACGTTCCGGTACCAGGATAGAATGAATATGAGGATCGGAGTGTCACGTTCCGACACCAGGATAGAATATGAGGATCGGGTGCCACGTTCCGGTACCAGGATAGAATGAATATGAGGATCGGAGTGTCACGTTCCGACACCAGGATAGAATATGAGGATCGGGTGCCACGTTCCGGTACCAGGATAGAATGAATATGAGGATCGGAGTGTCACGTTCCGACACTAGGATAGAATATGAGGATCGGGTGCCACGTTCCGGTACCAGGATAGTATATGAGGATCGGAGTGTCACGTTCCGACACCAGGATAGAATTAGAGGAGCGGAGTGTCACGTACCGACACAAGAGGAAGAAAGATAATGAATCTTGAAAGATAATAAATATACTCAAGCTAATGAACTTAATTCCCAAATGAGTATGGTATTGAGGCTTGAGACCTCATGTGTGAACTTGACGGAAATTGTTAATGATAAAGTAATTGCTGTTGCTACATGTTGAGTATTGTAGTTGATTTACATTATTATTGATATATATTGTTCCCTATTTTGAGTTAGCCGATGATATCTACTCAGTACTTGTGGTTGTACTGACCCCCTACTTTTATGTTTTCTTCGTGTTATTTGTGTAATGCAGCAAACGTTCCGTCAACTTCGACTCAGCAGTAGATCAAGCCAGTCTTCACTTCATCGGAAATTCAGGGTGAGCTAATGCGTCTAGCTTGGACTGGGTCTCCTTCTTCAAGTCTTGATGCCTTGAACTTCCGGCAATGGACTAGCTTTTTAGTATTTTGTTCTTAGACAGTTTTAGTTTAGAAATTTGAGATAGATGTTCTTGTGGTGATGACTTCCAGATTTTGGGAATATTAATAATAGTTTTGAGTTGTTTTTATTAATGAGTTTAAGTCTTCCGCATTATTTTCTGTTGAAATATCTTGAAATGTTAAGGTTTAGATGGGTTGGTTCGCTCACATCGGAGGGTAAATGTGGGTGCCAGTCGCGTCCCCGATTTGGGTCGTGACAATATATATATATATATATACTAAAAAAATTAGTGAAAGTTTGTATGATTGCCATAGATTTCCAAATATTCTTGGCAAATATTATTTGAGTGAAAATTTAGGTGAAATTTCACCATGTGTTTGGCCATAAAATTTGGGAAATATATTTCACCTTTTCAGAAAAATATGATTTATACACACAAGTTTTAAAAACTATCAAAACTAACTAAAAGTTTGTATTACAAGTCAATTGAATGTTCGTTACAACAATAACAAATAATGTCCATGACACTAAAGCAATGTGGTAATTTGGAGTGAGTGCAACAAGAATTATTCCATACATCGTAAAGTAGATAAAGTACATGATTTTGTTACCTAAAGCCAATTTTTTAATAATTTTCATCAACAATCATATCATTATTTAATATTCACTAAATATTTCATCACTATTTTGGTGTTCACGTAAAAAATGATGTAATACAACGCAAACAACTACTAGAGAGGGTGTTTTTGTAAAAGATAAAAGATTGGGGTAAAATTTTAATTTTTAAAATATCCCAAATAATGAGATTTGGCCCAAATACTAGAAAAAACTAGTATTTGGAAATTTGGGATATTTGCCAAAAATATTTGCCAAATAATGACAAATTGTATGGACAAACATTATTTGTCAAATTTTTCCCAAATATTATTTGAAAAATTTATGGCCAAACGGGCCCTAAAATTTTCACAAATAAATCGTCATGATTTTGAGCATTATCCAATAGTATAGGAGCCAGACCTTATATATATATATATATAATATATATATATATATATATATATATATATATATATATATATATATATATATATATATATATAAACATACAACTATTTGCTCAATTAGGAGCCTAACTTATGTATATAAAAATAATAAATGGATAGATATATAGATAGACTCCTTATAAACTTAACAAATAGAGCATCCTACTAGTTTACTAGACATTCCAAATCACATAACTCTTTTATGTAGCCATCACATAAGCTGCTTTTTTTATTTATTGGTTAACGCCGAACTTTTGAAATCCTTATTAGAGTTTTGATTACATTCAAATCACTCATTAATGAGTCCGTTCATGATGATACTTCTTAAAAAAAATTCATACCTAAAAGTTGAACATGTAACTGGAATAATCTCACAAAGTCCACCACAAAGTCATATCACCACAAAGTCATATAGGTACCATCACATTATAAGCTTAAGCTAGCTAATAGTCCAAATGTCCAACAAATTAAAGATAACTTTTAATTACACAATTTGGAGTGACTAACTTAATTTATAACGCGTTCTCCTACATGCACAAAATCAAGAGTAGGGAAAGTTTTTTCAAACTTCTCACGACTCAATTTTCCTTTAGTGACTTTTCTTTTTCATGTTTGACAGTTTAATAGTAGCTATTAGTTAAAATGTTTTTGACCTTAAAAATAAACTATTACAAGAGCTTAAATAAAGTTTAAATGTACACAATAACAAATATAATGAGAGTATGACTATTGATTTGGATCATCCAAAAAAAAAAAAGACTATTGATTTGATATCTTAATTTATTTATTTTTTGAAAAGTTCATATATATAAATATGATATATTTCAGCTAAAGACATCAATTAATTAAATAAAAAAATTCTTAGGTTGAGTCTTGAATTGTTATGAAATTTAATGTTTTGTGATATGGAACAAACAAAATCACTAAATAACACAAATGTCGAATACCAAAAAATATCTAGGAAAATAAAACTTTGAAATGAAATTGGGTATTAGACAGAGTAAAAAGTACGGGTCAACATGACTAGATTGGTTTGGGTTTTTCAAATATCAAATCAAATTATTTGTCGAGTTTTTGAATTTACAATACAAACAAAATCAATAAAACTTGGGTTTTTCAACTTCGGAATTTTTCAGATTTTTGAGGTTTTCTGTAAAGTATTGATACAAACATATAATTTACTTGTACTTCAAATGTTTCTTTACTCCTATCAAAATACAACTATCTATGTTATTTCTCAAGAAAACACACAAAATATGATATGGTTAATGATACTAAAATATCCAACAAAAAAATTAATAATAAAATTGCGTAAAGCAAATATTGCAAATTAATAAGTCATAATGAAGTTGATCAAAATTTAAAGGGCTAAATCATGCTAAAATAAGTGTAGTAAGTATTAGTTACATGACTAGATATTAAAAGAAAATAAAATTAGATCATATATTTTAGTTGTCTAAATCTATGTAAAAGTATAAAACCAAATATTCTATATTATTGTCATTCTTAGTGTTGAACTGATTTTATATTTTGCGTTTGTATTAATTTGATTTTTATTTTATTTTATTATAATTACCAACATATATGGATATAATCTTTGTTAAATCATTTAGAATTCTAACTTTCAAACATGAAATAAATATATTAAAAGACAAAAACTATGAAAAAGTATAAGAGAGATTTAAAAATTATATCAAAGTAAGTATTTTTACGTATGAAATAAAATTTTAAAATTATTTATATAATGTTGGATTGGTTTGGTCTTGGATTAATTTTGTCTAGTAGAAACCAACCCACCCAAATATAGTCGAGTTTTTCTTCCAACACCAAACCAAGTCAAGCCAAATCAGTAGTCAGAATTTTTTTTAATTTGCGATATTCAATTTTCAATTTAATTTGTACACCCTAATAAAATGTATATTTAAAGATTACTGTAACAATGAGTTAACTTTCAACATTTGTTGTTATATATCATATTATATAATATAATAATATCTAATTTTTAAAATTAACAAATTTGTGGAAGTCAGCACATATTATATTGAACAATGGCGATTTACTGATCTTCATAATAAAATTGTTATAAAAGATTTTTATTGTGGATTTAGAACAAACGTCACAAAATGACTTGATAGTAATTTTCTTACGAACTTCCAAAAATAAACCAAATTTTTTCAAAAAAATTTCCATAAATAAACCGCCATAGAGCATTTTCTCGTAGAATAGGAGCCAAACCTATTGTAGATAGACTCTTTAGGAAGTTCATGAAAAAGTAGTTATATAGATTATCCAACTAAGGTTACTAGCTACTTAGGCCATCAGAATCGCTAAAATCCTATTTAATAGGAGCCAAACCTGTAACTAATAGACTCATAATAAAGCTGATAGATGTTTTAATAGAGAATTAATCCAAATAAGTTTACTAGGCTTTCCAAACACTATGTAGCCATCACATAAGCTTAAGCTAGCTAATAGTTCAAATGTCCAACAAAAGACATCTTTTATTGGAAATTAAAATTACACAATCTAAATAGTGTGTTAGATGGATAATGTTTTTATAAGAAAATAAGTGGATTTTTTATTTATTTTTGTGCATTTAGTAGGTAAGTCAAAAATATTTAGACAAATACTCTGGAAGGTGCGGTTGGGAGGTAGGGGTGTGGGAAGATAGGGATGAAGGGTACAAGAAATGGAGGTGAAGATGCGGTATGTAGGATGTTGGGGAGTACATAATCAATCTGAAATATCACTTGCTAGTGCAACTTATTTTCCTTGTATTTATCAGGAAAATTATTTTTCGTATTTTCAAAGAGTTTATATAGGCTGAACCACTTAGCAGAAATTAGGGTTATCATAATTTCTAAAAAATAGACTACCAATTAAATCATACCAAACTGAATTGATTTTTAGACGATGGCTATTATATAAATTTATAACTAAAAAATTAATTATTAGATAGACTCTTTATTTTCTAAAATCAACCAAAATATATCGAACCAGTATCATACCAAATAATATGCGTAAATTATATTTTATATATTAAGTCTTATTTAAGATTGATTCAAAGTATGACCTGTTTATATTTAATTTGTTAGTAGTTTCTTATTTTCTTGGGCTATTACGAAAATTTTTACAATGGTAGAGACTCAACCAACAATAGTTGTGTGAGACTTCATTCTTCTATGGCAGAATAGTTTGATAGGCCTTTATACTCGTATCGAATTGTAAAGTGAACCCTTCTACCTATGAATTTGTCAAGTAAACCCTTAAACTCAATGAAACACTATATATTAAAAACCTCTGACCATTGACTAAACTTATGTGGCAGTAGAATTGATTAGTCGGAAAACGGTGTGAGGCACACACGAGTTAAGAGCGTAAAATTAATGTTTTTTTCATTAAAATACACACACACGCACGCACACATGCACGACTCATGCATGCACGCACACACAGGGAAAACAAAAATATCCCCTTCTTCTCTTTTTCTGTAGAGAGAAATTAGGTCATAACTGTCCGTATTTTTCTACCATTTTTTCTTTTTGTAATTTCACTTCATTTCTAAAAGAAATACCCATCCTTCAAACATTCCACAACAAACATACAAATTGAAAAGAAGAATAACTTTTTTGTTTCAATGATTTTTGGGCTGATTTATTTGTCTTCAAATTTAAAATCGATCACGTAATTTAAGCTTTTAATTTGAAAGTTCAATTAAAATCTTTCCTGGAGATTTATATATTCTCAACGATTTTCTAAGAATTCTTGAATTTCAAAGAGATCTGGAAAAACAAAATACATGTATAGTTTTGCAAGCAATGGATAAATAAGAGAAATTTCATATTTTTTTGAAACTTGACAAATGAGAAAACCCAATTTTCAAGTTATAGTTATGACAATAGGTGTATGTTTTGTGCTTAAGGCATATGGAAAAGGATGTAAGTGGGACGTGTGTTTGAATTTTGGGGGCGGCTAGGGTTTATTGAAAGAGATGGGAAAGGAGGTGCAACGTACTAGAGAGGAAAATTAGCTTTTTAAAAAAAAGTTATTTATTTTTTAATATTTAATTTCTGACTTATCATTTAAAAAAATGATGTGGATTCTACGTGTATTTGGTTGTAATACATGCACCATCTTCAAATGAAAAAAGGGTTAAAAATATTGTGTTTCATTAAGTTTAAGTGTTCAGTTGACAAAGTCATAAGTCAAAAATAGTTCACATTACAATCTAATACAAGTATAAGAGTTTATTGGACCAATTTGCCTTCTTCTTTAGACAATTGGATAGTGGATCCATTTAATTTATTTTTTTTACTTTTTACATGTTATCCACCAATTCTCTTCCACTCACTCCTCTCTTCTTTTATTTTCTTCTTTTAATATCTAATTTTTAAATGCATAATTAAATAATAATGTAATATTTAAAGGAATCCCATAGTGTAAGATAAGAATTACAACCTATCCTAACTAATTTACATTTCATAGAAAATCTTTTAAAAAGGACGGTGTTTGATACATGACTACCATCTGATACATAATTATTGGAAAACGATGAATAAATAACTGTTGAGATAAAAAAAAGGGGGGGGGGAATGTAATAATTAATTATGTTATGTCAATTAGCTTAAGTTACGACTAATTGATCCTAAAGACTCCATACCTTAATAGGTAATTGATTCACATGTTACAAATTTAAATTTTTGAAATTGTATCATTTACATTGAAGAAAAGTGTATGAACATCCATTGAAACAGCGAGAAATATGAATAAAATTTCTGTTTTTTTATGCTACATGTTGAATATATCAATTTTACTGTGGCATTCAGAAATCTAGGTCAACGAAGTGTCAATATGAAAGTTACAAAAGCGATGAAATTATTGTTGGACAATCAATTTTGTTTTTGAATCTCAAAGCAGCAATAGCAGCCAAACTGGATATCGATGTATTAAGGAAAAACAATGAAATTCATTACATATTAGAAGGTAACTCGTCCCAAATGAAAGTTAAGAAAGACATGGGTGTTAAACTATATTTAGAAGTGAAAAACAATGAGCTAGAATTTGCAATATATCCATTATGCATTGACACAAGTGAAAAGATTGGAGGTAATTTACATAATTTTGATGGTACATATGAAAAAATTATGTGTATAGAAGGCACAACACAGGATACACAAGCTCCGGCGATGGTTGAATCAAGAATTTGTGATTCGTATGATATTCTAGAATTGAAAGTTACAAATTACATAATCGAATAAAAAAGTATAGAGGTGAACAAGTCAGTTATATAAGGATAAAAGCAACACTAATACATGTGATGACGAAATATAAAATAAAGAACAACTTCAATTGCAAATTAAAGAAATCTGATAGACAAAAGTATGGGAGTGTTTGAAATTTTTAGATTTATAAGCGGTGATACAATTATTTTGTTTTAATGCCTAATACATTAGGAATTAAAAAGCCTACAATAATGTTTTGTGTGTATATTTTGAATATGATTTTTGATATATAGAGTATTTGTTGATACATTAAGTGAATATGATTGTAAAGTTGAGATAATATTGTTGAAACATTTCTGAATTTTACAGCAATAGTCATGCAGTATTAGTTCGTTAGTTCGTTGATACATTGAGTTAAATCTGCTTTAATAGATGATTCATTAGTTCATTAATATTATTGATAAATTAAGTTAACTCTATTGCTACTTTAATATAGTACTCCTGAAATAGTAAATGCTTTAGTAATTCCAACAAACATAAAGCTAATACATTACAAAATATTGTGATCGTGTATAAATAATTTTCTTTGAACATGATACAAAAAACACACTAAATTATTATGTTGGTCTTTGAAAACTGTTGATACCTTCATGTACATCATTCTTTGATTACTTTAAATATTAGTTTTATATATATTATAAGATGTAACTGCTATATATATTAATATGATGAAAAAAATTGTACAATTATGTGTTGGTATGCTTTTTCTGACATATGTAACTGGACAATGAAGGTTTTTTGTAGGAAAAAAATGATGTTTTCATAGTTAGAAGCTCCAATAGTGAACAGACGTGTCCAATGAGGGATAAGATACTTACCAAAGTCCAAGCAACAGTCGGGTTTGTAAGTGTTGTGACTGCTCCCAAATTGGCCAACCATAAATGGACTCATACTCCGAAAGATATAATTGATGATACTAGAGAGTTATATGGAGTTCAAATATCTTTCCAGCAAACATGGCATGCTAAAGAACATGCACTAGAAATGATAAGGAAAAAATCATCTTCAAGATATAGATAGATGCCGAGATGCATATACATGTTAAATATCGTGTATCCAAATTCTTATATAAGAATACTGAAGACTGAGGAAGACGAGTTTATGTATCTGTTCATAGCCTTAAGACCATTGATTAGGGAGTTCGATTGTTGCAGACCAATAGTTGTTGTCGATGGTGCATATCTGAGCTGAGCTAAAAAAAGAGACATTTGTATAAGCAAACACACTTGATGGGACATGCATGTATTTTTTGTAGTTGTTTTATAGTTGTAAATGTTATGTATCATATAATATAATGTGTGTCTGTAATCAGGTTGTATATTTTCATTGGCATATGGTGTTGTTGACACAGAAAATGACCGTTCGTGGACATAATTTTTTTGAATAATTCCAAAATGTATTTGGCGAGCGAAAAGATATATGTGTTATATCAGATAGGAACGAGAGTATTATGAAGAATGTAAGAATTTTGTTCCTAAATATACCTTATTATGCATGCATATGGCATCTTTGAAAGAATGTTGTGGCAACTTCAAAAAGAGCAGAAAGACCCTAAGTGATCTATTCTACTCTTTGGTCAAGACATACAGAAAGGAGAATTTTGATAAATTGATGGCTAAGGTTGATAAAGTTGTTTAGGGTTAAGGAGTACCTTGAGGATGCAGGGTATGGGAAGTGGTCGGGTGTCATTCAACAGTTAATAGGGGTAGAATGATAACTTCGAACATTGCGGACTGTATCAATGTTTGTCTTGTTGAAGCATTACAATTGTCTATATTAGAATTCTCGGAAGAATTTAGAATTCTATTTGGTCTTGTCATTGCAAAAACACAGAAATAAGATCCTATACAAAGGACACATTAGGGAGAAGATTTAAGGAGGTATTGATTATAAGCACGTCTAAAGTTCAAAGATGGAGGCATGTATCATGATATTATTTTATATTATATGTATCTAATTCATTGTATCATTCTGCAGTTTGAACATGATTTCTTTAAAATAATTGTATATTTGACTTTTTTTAATGTACGCAGGTTGTTTCATCGTCTGAATTTATTTTCTCAATTTGTAAAGTTGGAAGAAGATACATTGTTTTTATTTAGCGAAAAGTATGTTCTTGTGAAAGATTTCAAGTAGATGATATACCTTGTACACATGCAATCATTTTTTTAAAACAAAATAATGTCAAAGATATGCATTCATATTGCTCTGATTACTACAAACCTGATGCATTAGCAAAAACATATGAGATTTAGATGGTACCAATGTAAGATAAGGAAGATTGGTCAGCTCTTGAGGATATGGTAGCTGAAACAGTGTATCCACCTAGATACAAACGATTATCTGGTTGACCAAGGAAAACAATAAAAAAGAAGCAGATGAAAAGATTACAGTGAACACAAATTCTTGTGGACAACGTGGACAAGAAGGACATAACAGAAAAACTTGTACTTTCTTCTCCCCAAAAAAGTGAAATAATCTTAATGTTTCTAAGACATTAATGTTTTTTTAAAATCATTTTTCACGTAAATAATTATCATTTTAAGTATTGTTTATATTTGTTATTAAACAGTATTGGTGTTGAAAAAAATACTTTATTATAATTTGTGTTAAATAAATTTTAATTTGCACTTATACTTATAAATACTTTGTTATGATTTGTGTTGAAAATAATTTTTTTTGTATCAATATTAATTTTGTTAAATAAATTATTTATGCACTTACAATTACAAATAAATTTTTGGGTAACGTACATGCTAATGTATCATGTACATTAAATTTGATACCTTTGTTAAGGTTGTTGTATCATTTACAATAACTACATACCATGTATCATGTAATGTATATTAAGTATCATGTGTTATAATTTATTTGATATATACATTAAATAACTATTTTTGTGAATTTAGCACAACTATAATATTCACTATTAATAATGGATCATATAAACTATGTTTTCAAAAATCTATTTACTATTAACTACTGTTTATTATATCTAATTGATAAAACTTGTACTACACTTTTTCTTTAAGTAATGTCATAAAATGTCTGAAATTTAAACTTTTATAAGCAAAATACTTGTTCCATAATGTATCAAAACACAGTAAAGTTTTAGTGAAATTGTCAAAAGGAGGGAAAAAACAAGAAACATTATGTATGCAAAAATACTACCTATGTGAATCAAATCTTCTTCTGGTGGTGATGTGACTATGACTTTAGGTTTTGGTGGATCATCATTCTCACTAACGTATCCACAGTTAGACTTCTCGCTACCATAACTCCACAACAAAGCTCCATATCTTTTGCATAGGTATTCAGGACGAAAATCAATAAATGATATTTCGATTTGGTCGCTCAGATACTTCATAAATGTAACAACATATACCCCACAGTCTCTACAAAATGCATAATATAAAATATAAACTTAAATCATACATGATTAAAAGAAATCAAAATACTTACATGCTATCACTCTTTTGTGGTACAATATCTTGTGCAAATTCAACCACGGAAGGAACATGTGTCTCCAAAAGTGAACCAGCAATATTGTCCTTATACACATGACAATCACCAAAATTTGTTCATTCAGTTTCTTTTAAGAATCCACTGTGCAGTAGGTAAGAAGGAAGCATTTTAGACAATATTTTTATCTCGAGTGGAACTACTTTTTTCCTTGAGCCTAATGATGAGTCAAACACTCTTATCACCCTTTTCAAACAGTTTGTTTTAACTACGTTAATAGTTTTACATTATTGGTTAATAGAGAATCAAATTAATTTATTTTTAAATTCAACAACTACCAGCACCCAATGAAATTATTGGTCGTAGTTAACTGGGATGTAGACCTTATCTACAAGATGTCCTGGTAAAGCATTTGGAATTTCAAATCAGATGATGTTAGTTATTAACCTCTTATATACAGATACAACTGAAGCGCGATCAATGTGTTCTTGGGTACTAATATGATCATCGTCATTAGCCATATAATACGTATCATAACCATTTTTGACGTGTGATATGAACAAGCAGTGGGCTATTGTGTATCTGTATTGATCCATTCTACTAAGTTTGATTTTTTATGGAGGTAGTAAAAAACCACATCGATGTACAATAACAAAATGATAAAAAAAATTAGAAATCAAAAACTCCTAACAAGATATGATGATAGATATGATGCACTAAATGATAATCTTAACAAATACTAATTAAATATTTTAATACTTTATTTGAGTGTATCTGTTATAAAAAAGGTCCGGTGATAGAATAGATACATTAAGTTTCTGAATGATATTATGTATCATGTTACACTAATATAAGTGCATCTGATACACATTTAATAGTTTCTTTAAGAACTTTACCTCATCAGTCCAACATTTGTTTAGTTGTGACATGACATAAAATCAATTCTTGTTATTGGAAAAGCAACACCAAAGTTCATCAACTTAAATTTTAAAGAAGAGGATTTTGATTTGTATTTGTCCTATGATGGGTTCCTATGATAATGTTTGTGTTATGAATTGGTTATATCAAAATAGGTTAATCTAAAAATTTTGTCATGATTTTTGAGAAGCCCCATGGATAACCACTACATATAATCATCAATAAGATTCGACGAAAGTTGATTTATAATCTCACATCCTTCAAATGGGAAATAGAGACGAAGATCATCATTGAATTTCTATTTTCCTTCTCGCTTGATCCAAAAGAAGTACAATATGGAGATTCAATAATTCTTGAAGGCATTATGTTTTTAGGCGCATGAGTCTTTGAATCGATTCTAACAACAACATCGGTTGTTGGAATATCAACGGGTGACAACAAATTCTGTCTGTCAATTAAATTATGTGGATCGTAAACAAACAATGGTATAGCAGGAATAAGATCTTTTTCCAGATCTTTGATTTGTGCATCTATTGCTGCTTGAGTTGATGACAATATTGTTGTTGATGTGGAAGAATGTTGTATTATATTATATAATAATTTTTTAGTAAATCTGCATATAATGAATGTCTGTGTCATAAAGCATATATGAAAAATCTATTGATGTATTCATTGTTCTTTTATCAGGCATAAACGATGGATGTTGTGTTGAACTATGTCAGCACCATCTTGATCCATGATTGGTTCATTTAAATCTTGATGCTCTTGATGTTCTTCACTACACAAAATGTAAGTAGGCTATATGTATCAGATGTATAATATTTAAACAATGTATCATATATAAAAAAAGATGATAATATATCAAAAAATTTATAATGTACAAATTGTTAGGAACTGATACCTTGTTAGGATCATTGATTTCAGTATCAACATTAATACTTTGATATTTAAGTTTGACATTGACTTGGTATCCACCCTTATTAACAGAAACACCAAAATCATCATCAACTACATCCCCCGCATCGTCAATGACTTGATGTTCACCCTCATTAACAGGAACACCAACATCATCCTTAGCTACACCTGCCACACCAGCAAGATCAATCTGTATTGGTGGAGATGGTTGTTTTTTAAACTGAAATGTGCTTGATTTCGGATCAACATTGATGTTTTGTTTGTGTAGAGATTGCATCAATTGATAGTGATTTTCCTTTACCAAGATTACTAGTTCCTCAAATTTCTTGTTAACGTGTGAAAAGAAAATACATTTAGAGTCAATATAAATTACATTAGAGTAAAAAAATCAAAATAATGCACTTACATAATTTTTCAAATGATCTTTCAATTCTTCAATATCTGAAATTACATAGTTGACTTTTTAAACATATGTAGAATCATGTACATCAGCAGCCAGGGTCGGAGGCACACCTGAAATAGAAAATGATTGATTTAATAACACATTTGATTGGTCCGACTGACTGGGTAATGACACCTTTGTTTTATGTGTATCCCCTTTCTTTCTTCTTTTTGGGAAGGCGGGAATGATGTATTAGACACTCTAGATGATCTCCTCAAGAACTATTTGGAAGGTCTGGTGGATAAATCATCAAAGTTAGCTTCGTCATTCAATTGTACTACATTTGGATTTATAGCTGATAACGGGAATTAAGAAGGAAGAGCATGTTCAACTTCAAGTAAGTCAAAATCTTCAAGTTCCTATGTTGTTAGGACAATGTTTAAACATGCATTCTGGAATAACACAATAATTTAAATATTAAAACACAAAATAATGTATCATAACACATAAATTAATTAAGACAGGAAATAATGTATCACAACATAGAAAATAATGAAATTAAAAAGACAAACTTGCAAGCTTTAATTTTCATAAGGATTCAATGTTACCTTTTGAAAAATGCTAGACACAAGCATTTCAATCTTTCCTTATCAGCCACAGCCCTCCAATTGCACATTCTTAGGATGACATCCCGTTATTTGACATCAATTTCAGAATGTATTTGGGATGCATATTTGTATATTTATACATTAAGTGCAAAGGCATTTCATATAATCGATATAAGTGTTTGTTAAGATTGAAATCATGTCTAAGTGAAATGATGAGCTTTGAGAATGAAATTTGTCCCCAAGGATAATCTCGATATCTACCATCTTCAAACATTAAAAAATTGACAATAGATTTAGATGTACTATTAGTTTGAGCTAAAACGAATGTATGAATAAAGTACAATATAGACATTTGGAGTGCATTCTGATTCTTCTCACAATTGCCCATCTTAAATCATTAGACTAGATGATTCTTGCTAACACTATTCACTGCACCGAAAAAATTACTTTTGGAATAACATAAAGGGAGTTTATTCTGGGTATTCAAAATCTTTGGTGTTGACTTTAACTTTAAGAACAATTATTATTGCAACTTTATTCATACCAAATTTAGGATATCCCAATTTGCATGTCTAATATGCAACACATTAGAGTTGCCTTGTTCCAACTCTAACAACAGCAAACACTTAATGATTTGGCCCTGAAAATTACATTTAGGAATATCTAAAAAGGGTCCAAATATTGTAGTCCTAACTAGTTAAATTACATGCTCCCCTATAGACACTTGAAAATCCTTCTAACAATTGTTGTTAAAATGATCACCATATCTTATGACATATGTTGATATCTTCTTTATCTTGTACTTGAGTGACTGCAAAAAGACTTTTAAAAAACATACAATTTGTAATGATATTCATGATACATAAATAAAACACCAAATCACACTGCATGAAAATTAATGATACATAACAAAAATATTCTGATACACAAATAAATTAAAGGATATCAATTTCAACTATCTACACAACAATTAATGATACATAACACAAAAATATTCATACACAAATAACTTAAAGAATACCAAATTTCAACTGTCTGATACATGAATGTTAGTAGAACTTATTACAAAACACGATACATTATACAAAATGTGTCATTGTCTGATACATCAACTATTTCTTTTGTTATATTTGACAAAAATATTTTTCATGATACATTTTTTTTAAATAAACATATAAAACAAGGGTTTTATAAGTGTAGACTAAATCTAAAATCGATATATATCAAACTAATATAGGATTTTTGCATGTATCAGTTTTTAACCAAAATTCACCAAACACTATAACACATTTACTTCATGTATCATTCAGTTTAAGATATCAAACACACTATAAATCTCAGACAATTTTAATGAAGATTAAAAAGGCATACCCTAAGCAATGTGGGTCTGAAAATAATGGGTGCTACTCTTTTCTTCTTTTTTTGGGGGGGTGGGGTGGGGTGGTGGTGGTGGGAATTGCAACCTTTAGTTTAGAGGATTTTGGAACATCTTTGTTCGGCTCCTTCCGTAAGTTCAAAGGGTCATTCAATTTTTTTTCTATTTTCTGCCAACCTTCGTCATCAGAAAAGTATAATTTCCGATTTGTATCAGGATCCATATGTATCAAACAGAAAACGATGAATCAAAATAAAAATCGAAGTAAAAAGATGTCAAAACTTTAGGAGAGAGTAAGGAGAAGACCATGAATCGAAGTATCAAACAAATTTGTGAGATAAAACCTAAAATTCAAAAGTAAACTGTGATGTTTGAAATTTGTTTGTTTGAGAGAGAAAAAAATTTCAAAATCTATTTGTGTAATGATTGTAACCAAAAGGATAATTGAGTGAAATTAGGGAGAAAAAGGAGTGACATAGGGAGTGGTGAAATTTGGGGGGAGGAAAGATAGAGTTATGTATCTGCTATATTTAAGTTACAACTTAAAAAAGGAATTTAAGAATATTTTTCAAAAAGTAGATAATAAGAAACTTAAAATTATGTATTTAAGTTATTTTCCCAATAATTATTACATCTGACAAGAAAATATAGATCAAAATATTGTATGTTAAATTATTTAAAAACTTTTAGAGCTGTTAATTTTCAAAATAAACTCGTTGCTCAATATTTTAAAGAAAATAAGTCAATTTCTGATCTTGTATTTTTTAATAAAATAAGCCAATTTCTTATCATGTTTAAAAATTATATATATTTTCTCATCTTAATAATAATTTAAAATAAAAATACTAACGAGATGAAAAGGACACGTGAGACAAATTTATAAACAATTTAAAAAAATTGTGCAGAATAAAGCAAATCATATAGTGAAATTTTAGTCTTTTAAATTAAAACTTTAAATACTTAATTTGTTCTTCAAGAATCAATTGGTTTCAACAATGTTTAAATTAACTACTCATTATATCATCATCATCATCATCATCATCATAATTTTATGTTTTCTATATATTAAGAGCTCTTCACATTCACTTACAATTTTCTTTCTTTAAAGTTTATTCATTAAGTATTTTAAAAGATTGTAACTAATTTTTTTCAAAAAAAAAATGATAATCTATGTCAAGATAATGATTGCACATATATAAACTAAAAACTAAGACAAAACAAAAAGAGTTGTCAAATAATAAATTTGAAT
This sequence comes from Solanum peruvianum, assembly GCA_027705065.1. Taxonomy (NCBI): domain Eukaryota; kingdom Viridiplantae; phylum Streptophyta; class Magnoliopsida; order Solanales; family Solanaceae; genus Solanum; species Solanum peruvianum. The sequence goes on along the minus strand of JAKWJD010001758.1, from coordinate 42,688,355 downwards.
TATTTTAATTTTTAAAAATGCTAATAATTAAGAAATTAAATTTTTTAGTTAATTTTATACTACTAATAATATTGAATAATAAGATTTTTTTAATATTCAGTCATGAAAACGTTTTTATTTGACAAAAAATATTTATTAGTATTTTTATGAATTTATCTATTATTTACTTATATAGTTGGGAGTTAGATATTTATTATGATTCGAGTAAAAAGAATTTAAAAAAATGAAAGAAAAGAATAGTGAGTGGAAGAAGAACAGTTAAAGTAAAAAAATGGGTCCACTATCCAAGTGTAAAAAGAAGAATAGAGTCTCACAGAATTATTGTTGATTGGACCTCTACCATTATAAAAAAATTCGTGTGTTAGTTGTCATGTTGCATTATTTTCTTATTTCTGATAGAAGATAGTTGTTACTTAGTTAGTGGAGTAGTGTTCAACTTAGTGTCACGACCCAAAAACCGAGCCGCGAGTGGCACCCACACTTATCCTACTATGTGAGCGAACCAACCAATCTAACCCCAAAGTTTCAATATAATATCAACAGAAAGTAATGCGAAAGACTTAAACTCATTAATGAAAATAGATTAATAACTTCTAAAATCTCAAACACTTATTATTATTCCCCAAAATCTGGAAGTCATCATCAATCTCATTACTTTAGTTCATCAAGCCTTCTCTTATACCAAGACATCATCATTAACAAAGAGATTAGGGTTTTTCAAGATTTATGATTCAATAGCTTCAACATGCTTAATTTATCACAATTATAAACCACAATCATGCAAGCATACAATTAAGCATATAGCAGGGTTTACAATACTACCAATACATATCATTCGCTATTAAGAGTTTACTACGAATAGCATAAAAATCATAACCTACCTCCACCGAAGAATTGAAATCAAGAAAGCTAATCCTCAAAATCCTTGGTTTCCTCTTCGTTCCTCTCTCTCTCGATCGTTTCTCTTTTCCTCTCTTTGTTCTTTCTATTTTTCTTATTCAAACCCTCTTTCTTTTACCCTAATTAGCATATAATTAAGTATAAAAGATGAGGAATTAACCCACCAATTAGCTCAAGGTTATATCTTTTAACCCCCAAGAAATTGAGTTATTAATATTAACCCACGAAATTTATAATTATAGCAGGAATAGTCCAAAATGCCCCTTTAAAACTTAAACAGAAATCCGACCCAGCCTGTGATTACGCAACCTGTGACGGTCCGTCATGGCTGTGACGGTCCGTCCTGCAGGTCCGTCACAAAGTTCAGAGACTAATTGTCTGTGGAAAATGTGTGACGGTCCGTCGTGCCCACGACGGTCCGTCCTGCTATTCCGTCACGAAGTTTAGAGAGTCGATTTCAGTACCCAAATTTCAGAATTCTAAGTGTTTTGGAACGAGACCCCCTCGACGGTCAGTCGTGCCCATGACGGTCCGTCGTGGGATCCGTCGTCTCAGCCAGTTTTCCAGAAATAAAATCTGCTGCTCAAAACGACTAAACAGGTCGTTACAATAGATACCAATTTACCCATCGTTCGTCCTCGAACGATCACAAGAAGAAAAACAAGGGCGAGAAGGAGTACCTTAATCTGTGAACAGATGTGGGTATCCTTTCTTGCATATCAGCCTCCTTCTCCCAAGTAGCTTCTTCAACTGGTCGATTCTTCCATTGATCCTTGATGGATGCAATCTCCCTCGACCTCAACTCGCGGACTTCTCTATCTAAAATAGCAACAGGTTCCTCCTCATAAGACAAATTCTCATCAAGCAAAACCGAATCCCAACGAATGATGTAGTTTCCATCCCCATGGTATCTTTTTAACATGGACACATGAAATACCGGATGCACTCCGGACAGCCCTGGAGGCAAGGCTAATTCATAAGCCACCTCCCCTACTCGCTTAAGTACTTCAAAGGGACCAATATACCTTGGGCTAAGCTTACCTCGCTTACCAAACCGCATCACCCCTTTCATGGGAGAAACCTTCAGCAAGACTTGCTCACCTTCCATAAACTTCAAGTCTCTAACCTTTCGATCCGCATATTCCTTCTGCCTACTTTGAGCCGCTAAAAGCTTTTCTTGAATGCATTTCACTTTCTCTAATGAATCCCTCAAAAGGTCAGTACCCCAAGGTCTAACCTCAAATGCATCAAACCAACCAATGAGAGACCTACATCTCCTCCCATACAGTGCCTCAAATGGGGCCATACCAATACTTGAGTGATAGTTATGATTATAGGAGAAACTCTGCCAAAGGTAAGAAGCTATCCCAATGGCCACCAAATTCTATCACACATGCACGAAGCATATCCTCCAACACTTGAATCGTTTCGCTCAGACTGACCGTCGGTCTGAGGATGGAACGCAGTACTAAGGTCCAACCTAGTACCCAATTCCGCATGCAATGTTTTCCAAAACTTAGAAGTAAACTGCGTACCTCTATCTGATATAATGGAAAGTGGAACTCCAAGCAATCGCACAATTTCCGAGATGTAAAGTTTGGCTAACATCTCTGCATTGTAAGTCACCTTGACCGGAATGAAATGAGAAGACTTAATTAACCTATCAACAATCACCCAAATGGAGTCATACTTACCCATTGTCTTTGGAAGACCAACCACGAAGTCCATTGCAATGCTTTCCCACTTCCATTCAGGAATGTGCATTCTCTGAAGTGTTCCTCCGGGCTTCTGGTGTTCATATTTTACTTGTTGACAATTTGGACATTTGACAATAAAATCAACATTGTCACGCTTCATTCTACTCCACCAAAAATGTTGCTTTAGGTCACGATACATCTTGGTTGCACCAGGATGTATAGAATACCTTGAACTATGAGCCTCTGTCAGGATAGTGTTGATCAAATCATCAACACGGTACACATACCCTTCCCTTAACCCTCAACACACCTTCCTCATCGATTGTTGCTTCCTTAGCCTTTCCTCGCAACACTTTATCTCGGATCCGGATCAATTTCTCATCATTAAACTGCTTTCCCTTAATCTTGTCAAGGAAGGAAGATCTTGCCTCCACAACAAGCCAAAAATCCTCCCTTCTCATTTACTTCTAATCTCATAAGGTCATTAGCCAGAATCTGAACTTTCTAGCCAATGGGCGTCTAGAAACTTGCAAGTAAGCTAGACTTCCCATGCTTCCTGCCTTTCTACTTAAAGCATTCTGCCACAACATTAGCTTTTCCCGGATGATACAAGATTGTGATATCGTAGTCCTTCAGTAGTTCCATCCATCTCCTCTGTCTCAAGTTCGAATCCTTCTGAGTAAAAACATACTATAGGCTACGATGATCCGTATAGACCTCACACTTAACCCCATATAAATAGTGCCTCCATTGCTTTAATGCAAATACTACCGCGGTCAACTCCAAATCATGGGTCGGGTAATTGCGTTCGTGCACCTTTAATTGCCTTGAAGCATAAGCAATTACATTCTTTTCTTGCATTAGCACTGCACCCAAACCCGAATAAGATGCATCACAATAAACGATGAGATTCTTGCCTTCCACTGGCAAGGTAAGAATTGGTGCAGTAGTCAACAAGGTCTTGAGCATCTGAAAGCTTTCTTCGCACCCGTCCGACCATACAAATGGAACATTCTGCTTAGTCAAGTTCGTCATTGGGAAGCAATGGAAGAGAATCCTTGACAATCGACGGTAATAGCTAGCTAAACCAACAAAGTTCCTTTTCTGACACATTAGTAGGTCTCTCCCAATTCTTCACTGCTTCAATATTAGATGGATCCACCATCACTCCATCCTTAGAAACCATGTTCCCTAAGAAGGACACTGAATCTAGCCAAAACTCACACTTGGAGAATTTGGCGTAAAGCTTTTTCTCCCTCAACATTTCCAGTACAATTCTCAAGTGCTCCTCATGTTCCTTCTTACTCTTTGAGTATACCAATATATCATCAATGAATACAATGAAAAAGAGATCCAGATATGGCTTAAAAATCTCGTTCATCAAGCTCATGAAAGCATCAGGGGCATTCATAAGACCAAAAGACATCACTACAAATTCGTAATGCCCATACCTGGTCCGAAAAGCAGTCTTTGGCACATCCGTTGCCCGTATTTTCAATTGATGATAACCGGACCTCAAGTCAATCTTAGAGAAGACACAAGCACCTTGTAACTGATCGAACAAGTCGTCAATGCGAGGAAGAGGATACTTGTTCTTAATAGTTACCTTATTCAGTTGTCTATAGTCTATGCACATCCGAAAACTTTCATCCTTCTTCTTCACAAACAAAACCGGAGCACCCCAAGGGGATGCACTTGGTCTAATGAAGCCTTTTCCTAACAATTCTTGAAGTTGAGCCTTTAACTCTCTTAACTCAGCGGGAGCCATTCTATAAGGGGGTATAGAAATGGGGCGAGTACCTAGTTCCAGATCAATGCAGAAGTCAATATCTCTATCCGGTGGCATACCAGGATAATGCACGAAACTTAGCCTCGTACGCAGTAACCGACATCCTGCCTTGCTCTAGGCTCAAGAACTCGTCTCTCCTCCTATCCCTCAAAGTCCGGGGGATATACTTCTCCATAAACAAGCTAGAGAATGACGCCTAAGTCAAAGGTGGTGCCTGTGCGGGTTGACACTCGACATGTGACCGCCACCACATTTTGGCGTTCCCTTGAAACTAATAGGTCACAAACTCAACACCAAATCGTTCTACTATACCCATCTTGTGTAGTAGCTCATGACAGTCAACCAGAAAATCGTAGGCATCCTCAGATTCAACACCCTTGAAGACTGAGGTTCAATTTCAAGAACTTACTGAAAAGTTCATGATGATCATTTGTCATTATAGGCCCTGTAGTCAGACGAGGAACGTGCCTATTTCCAATGAGGCATCCA
>JAKWJD010001758.1:42633801-42683380 GCA_027705065.1 Solanum peruvianum | reverse complement strand
CTTCTCGCTTGATCCAAAAGAAGTACAATATGGAGATTCATAATTCTTGAAGGCATCCTGTTTTAGGCGCATGAGTCTTTGTCGATTCTCACAACAACATCGTTTTGTTGGAATATCAACGGTGACAACAAATTCTGGCTGTCAATTAAATTATGTGGATCGTAAACAAACAATGGTATAGCAGGAATAAGATCTTTTTCCAGATCTTTGATTTGTGCATCTATTGTTGCTTGAGTGATGACAATATTGTTGTTGATGTGAAGAATCTTGTATTATATTATATAAATATTTTTTTTTAGTAAATCTGCATATAATGAATGTCTGTGTCATAAAGCATATATGAAAAATCTATTGATGTATTCATTGTTCTTTTATCAGGCATAAACGATGGATGTTGTGTTGAACTATGTCAACACCATCTTGATCCATGATTGGTTCATTTAAATCTTGATGCTCTTGATGTTCTTCACTACAAAAATGTAAGTAGGCTATATGTATCAGATGTATAATATTTAAACAATGTATCATATATAAAAAAAGATGATAATATATCAAAAATTTATAATGTACAAATTTTTAGGAACTGATACCTTGTTAGGATCATTGATTTCAGTATCAACATTAATACTTTGATATTTAAGTTTGACATTGACTTGGTATCCACCCTTATTAACAGAAACACCAAAATCATCATCAACTACATCCCCCGCATCGTCAATGACTTGATGTTCGCCCTCATTAACAGGAAACACCAACATCATCCTTAGCTACACCCTCCCACACCAGCAAGATCCATCTGTATTGGTGGAGATGGTTGTTTTTAAAACTGAAATGTGCTTGATTTCGGATCAACATTGATGTTTTGTTTGTGTAGAGATTGCATCAATTGATAGTGATTTTCCTTTACCAAGATTACTAGTTCCTCAAATTTCTTGTTAACGTGTGAAAAGAAAATACATTTAGAGTCAATATAAATTACATTAGAGTAAAAAATCAAAATAATGCACTTACATAATTTTTCAATGATCTTTCAATTCTTCAATATCTGAAATTACATAGTTGACTTTTTGAACATATGTAGAATCATGTACATCAGCAGCCAGGGTCGGAGGCATATATGAAATAGAAAACGATTGATTTAATAACACATTTGATTGGTCCGACTGACTGGGTAATGACACCTTTGTTTTATGTGTATCCCCTTTCTTTCTTCTTTTTGAGAAGGCGGGAATGATGTATTAGACATTCTAGATGATCTCCTCAGAGACTTTTGGAAGGTCTGGTGGATAAATCATCAAAGTTAGCTTCGTCCTTCAATTGTACTACATTAGGATTTATACTGATAACGGGAATTAAGAAGGAAGAGCATGTTTTCACTTCAAGTATCAAAATCTTCAAGTTCCTTATGGTTTTAGGACAATGTTTTAAACATGCATTCTGGAATAACATAATAATTTAAATATTAAAACACAAAATAATGTATCATAACACATAATTAATTAGACAGGAAATAATGTATCACAACATAGAAAATAATGAAATTAAAAAGACAAACTTGCAAGCTTTATTTTCACAAGGATTCAATGTTACCTTTTGAAAAATGCTAGACACAAGCATTTCAATCTTTCCTTATCAGCCACAGCCCTCCCAATTGCACATTCTTAGGATGACATCCCGTTCTTTGACATCAATTTCAGAATGTATTTGGGATGCATATTTGTATATTTTATACATTAAGTGCAAAGGAATTCCATATAATCGATATAAGTGTTTGTTAAGATTGAAATCATGTCTAAGTGAAATGATGAGCTTTGAGAATGAAATTTGTCCCAAGGATAATCTCGATATCTAACCATCTTCAAACATTAAAAAATTGACAATAGATTTAGATGTACTATTAGTTTGAGCTAAAACGAATGTATGAATAAGTACAATATAGACATTTGGAGTGCATTCTGATTCTTCTCACAATTGCCCATCTTAAATCATTAGACTAGATGATTCTTTCTAACACTATTCACTGCACCGAAAAATTACTTTTGGAATAACATAAAGGGAGTTTATTCTGGGTATTCAAAATCTTTGGTGTTGACTTTAACTTTAAGAACAATTATTATTGCAATTTTATTCATACCAAATTTAGGATATCCCAATTTGCATGTCTAATATGCAACACATTAGAGTTGCCTTGTTCCAACTCTAACAACAACAAACACTTAATGATTTGGCCCTGAAATTACATTTAGGAATATCTAAAAAGGGTCCAAATATTGTAGTCCTAACTAGTTAAATTACATGATCCCCTATAGACACTTGAAAATCCTTCTAACAATTGTTTGTTAAAATGATCACCACCATACCTTATGCATATGTTGATATCTTCTTTATCTTGTACTTGAGTGACTGCAAAAAACTTTTAAAAAAACATACAATTTGTAATGATATTTAGATACATAATAAAACACCAAATCACACTGCATGAAAATTAATGATACATAATAAAAATATTCTGATACACAAATAAATTAAAGGATATCAATTTCAACTATCTACACAACAATTAATGATCATAACCAAAAATATTCATACACAAAATAACTTAAAGAATACCAAATTTCAACTGTCTGATACATGAATGTTAGTAGAACTTATTACAAAACATGATACATTATACGAAATGTGTCACTGTCTGATCCATCAACTATTTATTTTTTAAGTTTGACAAAACACATTTTCATGATACATTTTTTTAGGTAAACATATAAAACAAGGGTTTTATAAGTGTAGACTAAATCTAAAATCGATATATATCAAACTAATATAGGATTTTGCATGTATCGTTTTTAACCAAAATTCACCAAACACTATAACACATTTACTTCATGTATCATTCAGTTTAAGATATCAAACACACTATAAATCTCAGACAATTTTAATGAAGATTAAAAAGGCATACCCCAAGCAATGTTGGGTCTGAAAATAACGGGTGCTACTCTTTTCTTCTTTTTTGGGGGGTGGGGTGGGTGGGTGGTGGTGGGAATTGAAACCTTTAGTTTAGAGGATTTCCGAACATCTTTGTTTGGCTCCTTCCTTAAGTTCAAAGGGTCATTCAATTTTTTTTCTATTTTCTGCCAAACCTTCGTCATCAGAAAAGTATAATTTCCGATTTGTATCAGGATCCATATGTATCAAACATAAACGATGAATCAAAATAAAAATCGAAGTAAAAGATTGTCAAAACTAAGGAGAGAGTAAGGAGAAGACCATGAATCGAAGTATCAAACAAATTTGTGAGATAAAACCTAAAATTCAAAGTAAACAGTGATGTTTGAAATTTGTTTGTTTGAGAGAGAAAAAATTTTCAAAATCTATTTGTGTAATGATTGTAACCAAAAGAATAATTGAGTGAAATTAGGGAGAAAAAGGAGTGACTAGGACGATTGGTGAAATTTGGGGGGAGGAAAGATAGAGTTATGTATCTGCTATGTCACGAAAAACCCAAAACCGAGCCGCGAGTGGCACCCACACTTACCCTCCTTGTGAGCGAACCACCAATCTAAACCCCAACATTTTTAACATAATGAACAAAATACAATGCGGAAGACTTAAACTCATTAATGAAAACCAAATTCAATAACTTCTAAAAATTCAACAACTATTATTCCCCAAAATCTGGAAGTCATCATCACAAGAACATCTATGATCAAATTACTAAACTAAGAGTATTCTAAGAAGCTAAAACAAATAAAAAGCTAGTCCATGCCGGAACTTCAACGCATCAATCAAGACATGAAGAAGAAGATCCATTCCAAGCTAGAAGCATTAAGCTCACCCTGAAAATCCGGTGTAATAAAGACTGCTAGAATTGCGGTTGAGTTGAAGACGACGGCACGTGTGCTGCACTCCACCCATAAAAAAGAAAGAACATACAAGTAGGGGTCAGTACAAACACAAGTACTGAGTAGGTATCATCGGCCCAAACTCAAAATAGAAAACAGTATATATCAGAATAATATCATAAATCAACTACTACAATACTCAACATGTCATTTACAATTACCATAACTCTAACTCTTGGTCACAACACCAAGCACATCAATGAGGACTCACGCCTCCCCATCATCTCATTTGGGAATTAGGTTCATTAATTGAGTATATTACATACTTCAAGATTCATTATCTTTATTCCTCTCGTGTTGGTACGTGACACTCCGATCCTCGTATACTATCCTGGTACCGGAACGTGACACTTCCGATCCTCTAATCTATCCTAGTACCGGAACGTGGCATCCCTATCCCCTAATCACTACTTTCGTTCATCAAGCCTTCTTTTATACCAAGGCATCATCATTAACAAAGTAGATTAGGTTTTTTCAAGATTTAGGATTCAATAGCTTCATCATGCTTATTTTATCACAATTATATAATCACATTCATGCAAGCATACAATTAAGCATATAGAAGGGTTTACGATACTACCCAATACATATCATTCGCTATTAAGAGTTTACTGCGAATAGCATAAAAACCATAACCTACTCCACCGAAGAATTTTGATCAAGCAAGCCAATTTCCCAAAAGCTTTGTTCTTCTTCTCGTTTCTCCTTTTCTCGTTAAATCCTCTCTCTCTCTTTGTTCTTTCTATTTTTCTTATTCAAACCTCTTTCTTTTACCCTAATTAGAATATAATTAAGATAAAGATGACATAATAACCCAATAATAGAATATAATTAAGTATAAAAGTGACATAATAACCCACTAATTTACTCAAGGTTACCTCTTTTAACCCCCAAGTAATTAGACTTATTAATATTTAACCCACTAACTTTATAATTAAAGCAGGAATAGTCAAAAACGTCCCTTAAAACATTTAAAGAAATCCGACCCAGCCTGGGATACGCAGCCTGTGACGGCCCGTCGTGCCTGTGACGGTCCGTTCTGCTGCTCCGTCACAGAGTTCAGAGACTCAATTCCATTAAAGGGCCAGTGACGGTCCGTCGTGCCCACGACGGTCCGTCCTGCCATTCCGTTATGAAGTTCAGAGAGTCGATTTCAGTACCCAAATTTCAGAATTTCTAAGTGTTTTGGAACGAGACCCCCTCGATGGTTCGTCATGCCCATGATGGTCCGTCGTGGGGTCCGTCACCTCAGCTAATCTTTCCAGAAATAAAATCTGCTGCTTAAAACGACCAAATAGGTTGTTACAATAGATACCAATTTACCCATCGTTCGTCCTCGAACGATCACAAAAAGATAAACAAGGGCGAAAAGGAGTACCTGAATCTGTAAACAGATGTGGGTATCTTTCTTGCATATCAGCCTCCTTCTCCCAAGTGGCTTCTTCAACCGGTCGATTCTTTAATTGAACTTTGATGGATGCAATCTCCCTTGACCTCAACTTGCGGACTTCTCTATCTAGAATAGCAACAGGATCCTCCTCATAAGATAAATTCTCATCAAGCAGAACTGAATCCCAACGGATACTGTAGTTTCCATCCCCATGGTATCTTTTTAGCATGGACACATGAAATACCGGATGCACTCCGGACAGCCCTGGAGGTAAGGCTAATTCATAAGCAACCTCCCCTACTCGCTTAAGTACTTCAAAGGGACCAATATACCTTGGGCTAAGCTTACTCGCTTACCAAACCCCATCACCCTTTCATGGGCGAAACCTTCAGCAAGACTTTCTCACCCTCCATAACTCCAATCTCTAACCTTCGATCTGCATATTCTTTTTGCCTACTTTGAGCCGCTAGAAGTTTTTTGAATGCATTTCACTTATCTAACGATTCCCTCAGAAGGTCAGTACCCCAAGGTCTAACCTCAAACGCATCAAACCACCCAATGGGAGACCTACATCTCCTCCTACCATACAATGCTTCAAAGGGGCCATGATACTTGAGTGATAGCTAATATCGTATGAAAACTCCGCTAAGGGTAAGAAGCTATCCCAATGGCCACCAAATTCTATCACACATGCACGAAGCATATCCTCCAACACTTGAATCGTTCGTTCAGACTGACCGTCGGTCTGAGGATGGAACGTAGTACTAAGGTCCAACCTAGTACCCAACTCCGCATGCAATGTTTTCCAAAACTTAGAAGTAAACTGCGTACCTCTATCTGATATGATGGAGAGTGGAACCCCATGCAATCGAACCACTTCCGAGATGTAAATTTTGGCTAACTTCTCCGCATTTAAGTCACCTTGACCGGAATGAAGTGAGCAGACTTAGTCAACCTATCAACAATCACCCAAATGGAGTCATACTTACCCATTGTCTTGGGAAGACCAACCACGAAGTCCATTGCAATTCTCTCCCACTTCCATTCCGGAATGGGCATTCTCTGAAGTGTTCCTCCGGGCCTCTGGTGTTCATACTTTACTTGTTGACAGTTTGGACATTTGGCAATAAACTCCACAATGTCACGCTTCATTCTTCTCCACCAAAAGTGTTGCTTTAGGTCACGATACATCTTGGTTGCACCAGGATGTATAGAATACCTTGAACTATGAGCCTCTATAAGAATAGTGTGGATCAAATCATCGACGCGGGTACACATACCCTTTCCTTAATCCTCAACAACACCTTCCTCATCGATTGTTGCTTCCTTAGCCTCTCCTCGCAACACTTTATCTCGGATCCGTATCAATTTCTTATCATTAAACTGCTTTCCTTAATCTTGTCAAGGAAGGAAGATCTTGCCTCCACACAAGCCAAAAATCCTCCCTTCTCATTAACTTCTAGCCTCATAAGGTCATTAGCCAGAGTCTGAACTTCTCTAGCCAATGGGCGTCTAGAAACTTGCAAGTGAGCTAGACATCCCATACTTCCCGCCTTTCTACTTAAAGCATCTGCCACAACATTCGCTTTTCCCGGATGATACAAAATTGTGATATCGTAGTCTTTCAGTAGTTCCATCCATCTCCTCTGTCTCAAGTTCAAATCCTTCTGAGTAAAAATATACTGTAGGCTACGATGATCTGTATAGACCTCACACTTAACCCCATATAAATAGTGCCTCCATTACTTTAATGCAAACACGACCGCAGCAAATTCCAAATCATGGGTCGGATAGTTACGTTCATGCACCTTTAATTGCCTTGAAGCATAAGCAATTACATTCTTTTCTTGCATTAGCACTGCACCCAAACCCGAATAGGATGCATCACAATAGACATGAAATTCTTACCTTCCACTGGCAAGGTGAGAATGGGTGCAGTAGTCAACAAAGTTTTGAGCTTCTGAAAAATCTTTCTTCGCACTCATCCGACAAACAACATGGGACATTCTGCTTAGTCAAGTTTGTCAGTTGGGAAGCAATAGAAGAGAACCCCTTAAAAATCGGCGGTAGTAGCTAGCTAAACCAACAAGAGCTCCTTATCTCTGTAACATTTGTAGGTCTCTTCCAATTCTTCACTGCTTCAATCTTAGATGGATCCACCATCACTCCATCCTTAGAAACCACGTGTCCTAAGAAGGACACCGAATTAGCCAAAACTCACAGTTGGAGAATTTGGCGTAAAGCTTTTTCTCCCTCAACATTTCCAATACAATTCTCAGTGCTCCTCATGTTCTTCCTTACTCTTTGAGTATACCAATATGTCATCAATGAATACGATGACAAAGAGATCCAAATATGGCTTAAAAATCCATTCATCAAGCTCATGAAAGCAGCAGGGGCATTCGTAAGCCCAAAAGACATTACTAAGAACTCATAATGCCCATATTTGGTCCGAAAAGCAGTCTTGGGCACATCCGTTGCCCGTATTTTCAATTGATGATAACCAGATCTCAAATCAATCTTAGAGAAGACACAAGCACCTTGTAACTGATCGAACAAGTCATCAATGCGAGGAAGAGGATACTTGTTCTTAATTGTTACCTTATTCAATTGTCTATAGTCTATGCACATCCGAAAACTTCCATCCTTCTTCTTCACAAACAAAACAGGAGCACCCCAAGGAGATGCACTTGGTCTAATAAAGCCTTTGCTTAACAACTCTTGAAGTTGGGCCTTTAACTCTCTTAACTCAGCGGGAGCCATTCTATAAGGGGGTATAGAAATGGGGCAAGTACCCGGTTCCAAATCAATGCTAAAGTCAATATCTCTATCCGGTGGCATACCAGGAAGATCTGCAGGGAACATATCCAGAAACTCACGGACTACCGAAACCGACTCAATTGAAGGTACTTGGGTAGTGTCATCCCTGAGATGTGCCAAGAAAGCTAAACACCCTTTTCTAACCATTTTCTTAGCACGAAGAAAGGAGATGATACGAACCGGAGTGGAAGTGTAGTCGCCCTCCCATACTAACGGATCTATCCCAGGCTTGGCTAACGTCACAGTTTTAGCATTACAATCCAACATTGCAAAATTGGGAGAAAGCCAAGTCATACCCTGAATTACATCGAAGTCAACCATTTCTAGGATAACCAAATCTACATAAGTGTTGCTTCCCATAAAAGTCACCAAACAAGACCTATATACTTTTTCAACTATCACAGACTCACCCACCGGAGTAGAAACACGAATAGGCATGTCAAGCAATTCACAAGGTAAATTAAGACCAATAGCAAATGAAGAAGATACATATGAAAATGTGGATCCAGGATCAAACAATACGGAAGCCATGCAATCACAAACCAAAAGATTACCTGTGATGACAGCATCAGATGTCTCTGCTTCAGATCTCCCAGGGAAAGCGTAACAATGGGCCCTATCACCTGTTTGCCCGTTGCCCCTACCATGTTGTGTTGTAGTGACTCCAGTTTGCCCATCACCCCGGCCGTTTTGGTGACCACCATTACCTCGACCACCACGTCCTCCAGAATGACGGCCTCTTCCATGACCACCTCTACCTCTGACTATGGGAGGTCTGTAACTTTGTCTTGGACAATACCTCATAATGTGTCCAGTCTCCCTACATCCATAACATTCTCTGGATTCAAGCATCGGTTTCTGTGAGAATGACGAAGTCTGGGAATAACCTCCAACCTCAGAGAAATGTTGACCGGTCTGAGGTGGACCCCCATCTACAGTCTGTAGTGAAGACTGAATGGGTCGGGTTAGATAACCTCCTGAGCCCTGTCCTCTAGAGTAAGAACCGTTAAATTCACCTCCCTTTCGAAACCTTTTTGATGTTGGTGCCATGGTGAAGTCATCTGGCTTCACTCCTTCCACCTCTATCACAAAGTCTACCACCTCTTGGAAGGATTTTGCCGTAGCCGCTACCTGTAAGGCTGAAATCCGCAATTCTGACCTCAACCCCTTCACAAAACGGCAAATCCGCTCTTGTGGACTGAAACAAAGTTGGTTGGCATACCTGGATAATGAACGAAACTTAGCCTCATATGCAGTAACCGACATCCTACCTTGCTCTAGGCTCAAGAACTCATCTCTTTTCCTATCCCTCAAAGTCCGGGGGATATACTTCTCCATAAACAAGCTAGAGAATGATGCCTAAGTCATAGGTGGTGCCTCTGTTGGTTGACACTCAACATGTGACCGCCACCACATTTGGGCGTTCCCTTGAAATTGATAAGTCACAAACTCAACACCAAACCGTTCTACTATCCCCATCTTGTGTAGTAGCTCATGACAGTCAACCAGAAAATCATAGGCATCCTCCGATTCAGCACCCTTGAAGACTGGAGGTTTCAATTTCAAGAACTTACTGAAAATTTCATGCTGATCATTTGTCATTATAGGCCCTGTAGTCAGACGAGGAAACGTGCCTATTTCCAATGAGGCGTCATGCGGGGAGCCACAATAGCTGCATGTTGTACCTCCGGAACCTGAGGTGCTGGTGCAGAAAACACTGGAGGTGTCTGACCCTGATCAGATAACCCGCTAAGATAAGCAAGAACTTGATTGATCATCTCTGGGGTAGGTTGGGGTGGCAATCCCTCACTCTTTACCTGTTCATTCTCCCCATCCTCACCCTCTCTTACCACTTCCTCAGTTGGTGGAGGAGTCACCACCCTAGTACCAGATGGGCTAGGTGCTTGTCCTCTTCCTCTAGAGGACGTCCTCCCACGACCTCTACCACGGCCTCTTGCCACTACTCCTCTTCGAGCTACAGCCCCAGTGGCTAGCTCAGACGCTTCTTGTCTTGCCGGTGTCGGTGTTGGCGCGGTTGTTGCTCTAGTTCAAACCATCTGCGAAATAGAGTGAAGATGGTCAGATACCAATTTGTATCACCTAGATACCAATTGGATCCAAGTAATAGCACGAAAGAAAGAATGAAAGAATGGAATTTTCCTGAAGTCTTATAGCCTCTCAAAGTAAAGTAAAGGCGTCTCCCTACCGTTCCTTAAGACTCTACTAGACTCGTTCTTGTGTGATGAGACCAACGAACCTAATGCTCTGATACCAAGTTTGTCACGACCCAAAACCGAGCCGCGAGTGGCACCCACACTTACCCTCCTATGTGAGCGAACCAACCAATATAAACCCCAACATTTTAAACATAATTAACAAAATACAATGCGGAAGACTTAAACTCATTAATGAAAACCAATTCAATAACTTCTAAAATTCAACAACTATTATTCCCCAAAATCTGGAAGTCATCATCACAAGAACATCTATGATCAAATTACTAAACTAAGAGTATTCTAAGAAGCTAAAACAAATAAAAAGCTAGTCCATGCCGGAACTTCAACGCATCAAGACATGAAGAAGAAGATCCAGTCCAAGCTAGAAGCATTAGCTCACCCTGAAAATCCGGTGTAATAAAGACTGGCTAGAATTGCGGTTGAGTTGAAGTCGACGACACGTTTGCTGCACTCCACAAATAACAAAGAAAGAAACATACAAGTAGGGGTCAGTACAAAACACAAGTACTGAGTAGGTATCATCGGCCAACTCAAAATAGAAAACAGTATATATCAGATAATATCATAAATCAACTACAATACTCAACATGTAGCATTTACAATTACCATAACTGTTGGTCACAACACCAAGCAAATCACTGAGGACTCACGCCTCCCCATCATACTCATTTGGTAATTAGGTTCATTAAATTGAGTATATTAACATATTTCAAGATTCATTATCTTTATTCCTCTCGTGTCGGTATGTGACACTCCGCTCCATATACTATCCTGGTGTCGGAAAGTGACACTCCGATCCTCTATTACTATCCTGATACCGGAACGTGGCACCCGATCCATTTACTATCCTGGTGTCGGAACGTGACACTCCGATCCTCATATACTATCCTGGTACTGGAACGTGGCACCCGATCCATATACTATCCTGGTGTCGGAACGTGACACTCCGATCCTCATATACTATCCTGGTCTCGGAACGTGACACTCCGATCCTCGTATACTATCCTGGTGTCGGAACGTGACACTTCGATCCTCTATTACTATCCTGGTACCGGAACGTTGCACCCGATCCATATACTATCCTGGTGTCGGAACGTGACACTCCGATCCTCATATACTATCCTGGTGTCGGAACGTGACACTCCGATCCTCGTATACTATCCTGGTACCGGAACGTGGCACCCGATCCTCTATTACTATCCTGGTACCGGAACGTGGCACCCGATCCCCTAATCTCACTACTTTCATTCATCAAGCCTTTTTATATACCAAGGCATCATCATTAACAAAGTAGATTAGGGTTTTTCAAGATTTAGGATTCAATAGCTTCATCATGCTTATTTTATCACAATTATATAATCACATTCATGCAAGCATACAATTAAGCATATAGAAGGGTTTACAATACTACCCAATACATATCATTCGCTATTAAGAGTTTACTACGAATAGCATAAAAACCATAACCTACCTCCACCGAAGAATTTTGATCAAGCATGCAATTTCCCAAAGCTTTGTTCTTCTTCTCGTTTCTCCTCTTTCTCGTTCGATCCTCTCTCTCTCTCTCTTTGTTCTTTCTATTTTTCTTATTCAAACCCTCTTTCTTTTACCCTAATTAGCATATAATTAAGTATAAAAGATGACAATAATAACCCACTAATTTACTCAAGGTTACCTCTTTTAACCCCCAAGTAATTAGACTTATTAACATTAACCCACTAACTTTATAATTAAAGTAGGATTAGTCAAAAACGTCCCTTAAAACATTTAAAGAAATCCGACCCAGCCTGGGATTACGCAGCATGTGACGGCCCGTCGTGCCTGCGACGGTCCGTCCTGCTGCTCCGTCACAGAGTTCAGAGACTCAATTCCATTAAAGGGCCTGTGACGGTCCGTCCTGCCATTCCGTTACGAAGTTCAGAGAGTCGATTTCAGTACCCAAATTTCAGAATTTCTAAGTGTTTTGAAACGAGACCCCCTCGACGGTCCGTCGTGGGTTCCGTCACCTCAGCTAATTTTTTCAGAAATAAAATCTGCTGCTCAAAACGATTAAACAGGTCGTTACACTATATTTAAGTTACAACTTAAAAAAGGATTTAAGAATATTTTTCAAAAATAGGAAAAAATAGATAATAGAAACTTAAAATTATGTATTTAAGTTATTTTCCCAATAATTATTACATCTGACAAGAAAATATAGATCAAAATATTGTATGTTAATTATTTAAAACTTTTACAGCTGTTAATTTTCAAAATAACTCGTCGCTCAATATTTTAATGAAAATAAGTCAATTTTGATCTTGTATTTTTTAATAAAATAAGCCAATTTCTTATCATGTTTAAAATTATATATATTTTCTCATCTTAAATAATTTAAAATAAAAATACTAACGAGATGAAAAGGACACGTGAGACAAATTTATAAACAATTTAAAAATTGTGCCAGAATAAGCAAATCATATATAGTAAATTTTAGTCTTTTAAATTAAAACTTTAAATACTTAATTTGTTCTTCAAGAATCAATTGGTTTCGACAATGTTTAAATTAACTACTCATTATATCATCATCATCATCATTTTATGTTTTCTATATATCATGATCTCTTCACATTCACTTACAATTTTCTTTCTTTAAAGTTTATTCATTAAGTATTTAAAGATTGTAACTAATTTTTTTCAAAAAAAAAAAAATGATAATCTATGTCAAGATATGATTGCACATATATAACCTAAAAACTAAGACAAAACAAAAAGAGTTGTCAAATAATAATTTGAATTATTTTAATTTTTAAAAATGCTAATAATTAAGAAATTAAATTTTTAGTTAATTTTATACTACTAATAATATTGAATAATAGATTTTTTAATATTCAGTCATGAAAACGTTTTTATTTGACAAAAAATATTTATTAGTATTTTTATGAATTTTATCTATTATTTACTTATATAGTTGGGAGTTAGATATTTATTATGATTCGAGTAAAAAGAATTTAAAAAATGAAAGAAAAGAATAGTGAGTGGAAGAAGAATAGTTAAAGTAAAAAAATGGGTCCACTATCCAAGTGTCAAAAGAAGAATGAAGTCTCACACAATTATTGTTGATTGGACCTCTACCATTATAAAAAAATTCGTGTGTTAGTTGTCATGTTGCATTATTTTCTAATTTCTGATAGAAGAGAGTTGTTACTTAGTTAGTGGAGTAGTGTTCAACTTAGTAAATTAGTGGTTTCTTTATTTGTAAGTCTCTTTGAAAGACAATACTTTACTTTGTTTTGATTTAAAATTTACAGAAAAGCTAAGATTTCAGCACATATTGAGATTTTTTACTTTCAACCTTTGATCTTAAAATTTTGTTGTCTTTTTCTGTCTCTTTTTCCAACATCACTAGTATCAACGTTATTGCAAGTAGCAACACTCCATTGACTTCGGCACAATCACTCATTCCCATCTTTAAGAGAGAAATCTACGACTTTTGGAGTATTCGTATGAAAACTATACTTGCATATCAAGCTCTTTGAAACTTGGTAGAAAGTGGATTTGTAGATCCCGATGAAGGAAATAGACTGTGAAACAACAAGCAAAAAGATGCTAGGTGATGGTGTTTATCCAGCAGTCCGTCCATGATAGCATCTTTTCACGGATTATGACAGCAGCCACATCAAATCAAGCTTGGTCCATTCTGCGAAAGAAATTTCAAGATGATTTAAAGGTCATTGTGGTGAGATTATCATTACTTTGGTGTGACTTTGAAACCTTGATGATGAAAAGTGGAGAATCTATTGCAGATTTTTTATCCAGAGCAGTTCAATAGTCTGCAAAATGAGATTCTATGGATAGAAAGTTACTGATCGGACAATTATGAAAAAGATATTGTGAAGCTTGACTCCAAATTTTGATCATGTAGTTGCTTCTAAAGAAGAGTCGAAGGATATATATATATTTTTTCTTTTGATAAACTAATGGGATCTCTCCAAGCTCACGATGCGAGAATCAATTAACCTATAGAAAATAATGAAGAGAAAGCATTCCAAGTGAAAGATTCAACCACTAAATATGGAGAAAATAGTAGTCCAACAAGCATAGGTCCAGGAAAAAGTGGATTCCGCGGTTGTCGAGATCGTGGTTATGAAAGAGGCAAAGAAGAGATGATGGCCATAGACAATCCAGTGATCAAGGTAACACAGAAAATGACATTCAATGTCATCATTTCTAGTGGTACAGACATATAAGGGCTGACAGCTGGTATAAAGATCAGAAAATAAATTTTGCAGTAGGAGAAAATGAGGAAGAGAAGGAAGAGAATTATCTCTTCATGGCATGCGCTAATACAAACTATTATCCAAATGGTATATGATTTGTAGATAGTGATTTTTCAAATCATATGACATACACCAAATCACTTTTTCAGGAGTTAGATGAGAAGAAAAAGAGAAAGGTGTAGCTTGGCAACATAAAACAGATGCAGATCGAAGTAAAATGCATTGTGGGCATCGACACTAGCCATGATAAAGTAAAGTATCGTACAACGATCAATTTGTACCTAATTTAGGATACAATTTGTTGTATGTTGGTCAATTAATGATCGATGGACATTCTCTTTGGTTAGATGACGATGCTTGTGTCATTACAAATAAGAAATCAAACAAAAAGATTCCCCTCACTGTGATGCCAAAAAAAATGTCTTCACTAGAAATTTCTAACATGAAAGTTTTATGCTTGCTACAAATGCAAAGAATGAGTTGAAGTTGTGGCATTTCAGTTATATTACCTTGATATAAAAGGTTTGCGATTGCTGGTTGACAAAGGTATGGTTCTTAGACTACCAAAAATGATTCAATTGAATTGTGTGAAGGGTGTAGTTATGGAAAACAAACTAGAAAGTATTTTCTTGATGGAAAAGCTTGTAGGGCTTCAAAGTATCTTCAATTAATGCATGTTAATTCATGTGGACCTATGCATACTACATCTTTTAGTGGGGGTCGTTATTTTCTACTCTTAACAGATAAAATTAGTCACGTGAGTTGGGTCTATTTTTTGGAAACCAAATCAGAAACATTTAAGAATTTGAAGCACTTCAAAATCAAGGTTGAGAAGCAAAGTGGTATGTTCTTCAAAATATTTCGCACAAATTAAGGCGACGAGTTCTTATCCAATGAATTTAATCTCTTTGTGAAGAAAGTGGTATCCATAGGGAGCTGATCAACTTATACTTCGGAGAAAAATTGTGTAGCTGAGCGAAAAAATTACAGTGTTGTGGAGATGCCAAGAAGCATGTTACAAGCAAAGGGAGTTTCGAATTAATTTTGGGCTGAAGCTATGGCAGCATTAGTCTATTTATTGAATCTGTCTCCCACAAAGCTTGTTATGTTTCAAACTCCATTTGAAGCCTGGAAGGGTAAAAAAACATATGTAAGTTATTTAAGAATTTCAGGTTATATTGTTTGTGCTTTGGTAAATTCCCAATTTCATCATAAGTTTGCTGAAAAATATACATTTATTGGTTACTGCACACAATCTAAAGCATATAGACTGCATAACCCTCTTAACAAAAAGACTTTAACTAGAAAGTATTTAGTATTTCATGAAACGACAAGCTGGAATTGGAGTGAAAACAATGATAAGATGCAAGAACATATTCCTATGCCCATGGAAATCCTTTTTGATGCAATTTAGTAGCCATCTCCTATCGCTACAACATTGGTTCTTATACCACTTCTCCAGATTTATCTTCTTCAACTTCAGGGAGCAGAAACTCTTCATCTAATCCTCTTAAAGAGTCTTCACATGAGATAATTCTATTAAGAAGACCAACGAGGCTTAAAAAGTCAAACCCCAAACATGTTAATGACATGCATACAACTTGTCAATTTTCTGTTGATGTTTCAGACTCAATACATTATGGAGAAGCATCTGAAAAGGAAGAGTGTCGGACATTGATTTAGAAGAGATGAAATCTATAAAAAAGAAAAGAATGACACATGGGAGATGGTGGAATTACCAAAGGACAAAAATGCAATTGGTTTGAAGTGGGTGTTTAAGATAAAATTTGCAGCGAATGGGATACTACAGAAACATAAGTGTAGTCTTGTGGCAAAGGATATGGACAACAATATGGTATTGACTTTGAACAATTTTCTCCGGTCACTAGATTTGAAACTATTAGGCTTGTCCTAGGATTGGATGCACAGTCACAATAGTTAGTTTATCTATTTGATGTCAAGTCATCATTTCTCAATGGAGACTTACACGTAGCACAACCAGAAGGTTTCATAAAGAAGGGTGATGAAACAAAGGTCTACAAACTAAAAAGGTATTTTATGATTTGAAGCAAGACCCTCGAGCATGATACATAAAAGGTGTCACACCCCGAACCGACACTCTATGCGTGTCAAGCACTCGAAGACCATTGCTGGCCACGAGCGGACCTTTGGCATGACTTACTTACTCATCGAAAGACTTAAAAACAAGAGGATATAACTCAAGTAATAACTAAAAGCAAATCACTTAGCGTACATGGAAACTCAAGTCTTAATTGTTTACAAGTTAAAGGAAAAGACTAAAGAGCTGATACTACCTGTCCATGAAGCTTCTAAACAAAATGGGATGTTGGGACAGGAACCCTAATCATTCCAACAACTGTAAACTAAAAAATATAAATGAATGATAAAGATGTCCTCCAGAATGAACAGAGACTCACCAACATACTCTGAGCTGCTCATTGGATCAATGGTACGTCGAATGCTGATCCTAGTTACTTGCATCTACATTATAAGACGATGCATGTCAACTGACATCTATACATGGAATATACGAGTATTCTAGTTGGAATGCTACAAAAAAACTTAAGCTTGAAAGAAGTAAGAAGGAACAATTACCTTGACTCTGCTCAACTCATAAATAAATTAACTCAACATAAAGTAATAAGACACATGCAATATATATATATATATATATATATATAATATATATATATATATATATATATATAAAGCTTGTAAAACAACATAAACAACTTAGTTCGTTAAAGAAACGCAATAACAAAATTAAGTTTAGTTTTATAATAAGTAATATAGTTTCTGTGGGAGATTCTCTAACCGAAAACCATCAGTATGAGCATAAGTGGTGATACAATATCTTGACCACGCTGCTATAACTACTTATACTTTGTCGTCGCATAGAATTACTTAACTTTGTGGATCCACTAGCTGAACTTATTTGATGATCTAAAAAGTATGACCCATTAATACTTATGATGGTACATGGTATATGGAGACTTCAGTTATTATAAGCTTGGATCCCCATATCGGTTATCAATACTACTCCCAAAAATATACTTAGCTCATGTGTATTTACAAAAAATTCTTTCTTTGGGTTGAGATAATTGCTAAACACTTGGCTTTAAAATCTCTCTTGGAATCAATTTCCCTTTTCTTGCTCAAAAATCTTTTGGAAATCTTAGTTTCCTTTTATCTTATTTGTGAAAACATTTATAAACTCTTAGTAAGAGATGAACTAAACTCTTTACTTTTTACTTAACTTGAATCTTGAGTCTTAAAAACAAAGTTAAAATATTTCTAAAGACTCTTGAAAACTTTTAAGAACATTGCTTCGACTTGCTTCTTAACGTTTAGACTTGACTCTTAACTTCTTTTACTTTGATCTTAACTTTCCTTAAATTTGATTATGGATTCAAGGTTATGGATGATTTCATGATGTTTAGATGTACCTAAAGGTGTTGGAATCAACTAAGAAACATAGGTACATCACTTAGGAACTAGTATGAAAATGTGGGGATAGAATGGGGACAATTGGCATCCCTTGCACTTTGAGAGGCGTGGGGCGCCAATCCTCATCTTACAGAGAGAAGGCTGGGGCGGCGCCTGTAGTCCCTACGAACAGAAAATATCTTGTAGGGCTCTGGGATACACAACACCCAACCCTATTCCCAGGTGTTCTCGACTTTTCTTCTTTGTTTTTTACATTTAAACCCTCTAAATTTTCATGGTTATTTCCCCAAACACTTAGGATCATATAGTACTATCAATATACAATATATTCAACCCAAAATTACACCAAAAACATGAATCAAAACTTCAACAACACAACCATCAAGAATTCAACGAGAACTTCAACAATGTTCTACAAGAACTTACTTTCTTAACATTCAAATAACTTAGATTTACTGAATTCAAATAAGATTGGTGTGTGGGTGATCTAAAACAACACTATGTTATCTCACATACCTTTTTAGGGATCACCTCTGACAAATTCGACACACTAAACTTGAATGTTCTTGGCAAATTCTTGGTTTTCTCCTCTTTTCTCCTTTTCACCAAGCCCTAGCGTGAATTCTAAATCTTTCTAAACTTAATATCGTCTTATTTTAACCCATTTAATCCCTAAAAATAAATTAATATAATTAGGTAAGGAAAATACAACTTTGCCTTCACAAATCTAGATTGGACTTTCCTTAATCCAAAAACCCAACTTCCAAAAGGCATAAGTAACTCATGCAATATTGAAATCGCGCAAACTCGGTGGCGTTGGAAAGAGTATTCTAAGGGATTTCGGACCATATATGGAACTACTCCTAATTCATTCTGATCTAGGATTTATGGTCGTTTTAAGTTGACCAAAAACTTATTTTATAACTTCTAGATTTTCCTATTCTTTCCAAAAATTAGAATTTTCAAATTCTAAACTCTTCTCTAGTTCTTTCTAGTTGCGAGATGTTACAATATCTTCTCCTTGGAAACATTTATCCTCAAATTAGTTTACTATTACTAGACTTAGGGTAGCAACATCAAGTTCAAAAAACCACAAGCAATTGCAACGAACAACATGCTTACTAAAGTTTTAGATATTAGTAAAGAGAAAATTAGTACCTTAGTCTGCATTTTCTCTGGATTCAAAGAGATGTGGATATCTCTTCTTCATGTCCTCTTCAGCTTCCCAAGTAGCTTCTTCAACAAATTGGTTCCTCCAAAGGACCTTAACTGATGCTACATCTTTTGTCCTCAACTTGCGAACTTGGCGATCTAGGATTTGCACCGGAATTTCTTCAAAAGACATGTTATATTTGATCCCAACATTCTCGGTTGGAATGATCAATGAAGGATCACCTATGCACTTCTTTAACAGGGAGACATAAAAAGCTAGATGAATCGCTGCCAACTCTTGTGGTAGCTCCAACTCATAAGCTACATTGTCAATCCTCTTGGATATTCTATAAGATCCAATATACCGGGGACTAAGTTTTCCCTTCTTACCAAACCTCGTTACACCCTTCATAGGTAAAACTTTTAGGTAAGCCCAATCATCTATCTCACACTGAAAATCTCTTCTCCTAACATCGGTATAGGATTTCTGATGACTTTGGGCCATTTTCAAACTCACCTTGTCCATAACTTGATGGACTAGTTCTGGTCCTATCAACCCTGTTTCACCAACTTCAAACCATAAATAGCTTTATATGGAGCCATTTGGATGCTAGAGTGGTAATTGTTGTAAGCAACCTCAATGAGACGTAAGTGATCATCCCAATCTCCCTTGAAATCAATCACAAAAGCCCTCAAAATATCTCCTACGGTCTAAACAGTACGATCTGCTTTTCCATCAATCCTCAATGAAATACGATATTTCAGTTCATCGTTGAACCCAAACGTTTCTGAAAAGATTTTCAGAACTGTGCAGTAAATTATGCACCTCTATCTAAATGATAGAGAACGGAACTCTGTGAAGTCTTACCACCTCTTGAGTGTACAACTTAGCATAATCTTCTACCGAATGGGTAGTCTCTACCCGTAAAAAGTGGGTTGATTTTGTCATTATGTTGACTATCACCTAAATAGAATCGAGCTGCCTGCAAGACCTTGTTAATCATATGATGAATTCTATGTTAATTATCTCCCACTTTAATCCTAGAAGTTCTATATTCTGAGCCAAACCTCCAGGTCCTTTGGTGCTCTACTTTAACTTATTGACAATTCGGGAACCTGGCAACAAACTCAACAATGCCCTTCTTCATACCTTCCCACCAATATACTTCTCTCAAATCACGATACATATTTGTGGAACTGGGATGAATGGGATATCTAGAGCTTTGAGCTTCCTCCATGATCCTCTCTTGGATTCCATCAACCATTGGTACACACAATCTTCCTTGATATCTCAAAAACACCATATCCCCCTTGTTAAAAAGCTAATACTCTTTGCTTATAAACATTTGGCTTCAATTCAAGTAAAAGGGTATCTTGGTCTTGCATCTCTTTCACTTCTGACACTAACGATGACTCATCCCCATTTGTCACTTCCTTCTATGGAATCCATTAGTCGGAATCATAAGCGTGCAAGTCTATGTACATCTTTTGCTAACTCTTTCTTCTCTTCATCAAGATGGCGGTCCTACCCATATACAACCTGCTTAAGGTATCGAAAACCACATTAGCCTTACCTTGGTGGTAATGAATGCTCATGTCATAATCCTTGAGAAATTCTAACAATCTCCTACGTTTGATATTAAACTCTTTTTGAGTGATCACATATTGTAGGCTCTTCTGATAAGTGAATATATTAACATGAGCGCCATATAAATAGTGACGTCATATTTTCAAGGAAAAACTACAGTATCTAACTCTAAGTCATGGGTTGGGTAGTTCTTCTCATGAACTTTCAACTATCTGGAGGCATATGCTACAATCTTGACATTATACATTCTGACACAACCCAAACCAATTATAGATGCTTCACAATGAACTACAAAACCTTTAGTAGCTTCTGGTAAAGTCAAAACAGGGGGCAGTAGTCAACTTCTTTTTCAATTTCTAAAAGCTTTTCTCACAAGATTCAAACCATTGATACTTAACTGTCTTTTGAGTCAACATGGTCAAAGGATATGGAATACACGAAAAATTCTCAACAAACATCTATAGTAGCTAGCCAAACCCAAGAAACTCCTAATTTGGAGATGTGGGTCTAGGACAACTCTGAACTGCTTCTATCTTTTGGGTATCAACTCTAATTCCATCACCAGGAACTATGTGGCCCAAAAATGCAACTAACTTAAGCCAAAATTCACATTTTGACAACTTAGCATATAACTCCTTATCCTTCAAAGTGTGAAGAACTATTTTGACATGACTAGCATGATCCTCTTCATTCCTTGAATAAATTAGTATGTCATTAATGAAGATGATAACAAACATATATAAATATTTGAAGATCATATTCATAAGATCCATGAATGTTGCAAGCACATTGATCAATCCAAAATGACATGAAAAAAAATTCATAATGCCCATATTTGGTTCTAAAAGTTTTCTTTGGAATATCATATTCTCTAAATTTTAACTAATAGTAGCCTGATCTTAGATCAATTTTCGAGAAGCAGGAAACACCTTGAAGTTGGTCAAAAAGATCATCAATATTTGGAAGAGGATATTTATTCTTGATGGTTAACCTTGTTAAATTGGTGGTAATCGATAGACATCCTAAGGGAACCATATTTCTTTCTCACAAAAAAGGTGGAGCACCCCAAGGTGAGATACTTGGTCGAATGAAACCCTATCTAACAGATCTTTCAACTGTTCTTTCAACTTTTCAACTCTGATAAAGTCATTCTATATAGCTGAATAGAGATAGGACGAGTATCTGGAATGATGTTTATGTCAAAGTCAATTTTTTTCTCAGGAGGGACTCCAGGTAGATCATCAAGAAAACTTTTGGAAACTATTTTACTATAGGAACTGACTAAATGAGAGGTACCTCAACACTTGAGTCATTAAATCAGACTAAGTGATAGATACAACCCTTTGAAACTAACTTTCTCGCCTTAAAGATACGAAATGAAATGATTCTTAGGCCCTACTGAACTACTACTCCTCTCTATGACTAGCTCATTAGGAATATGAAACTTGACAACTCGGGTTCTACAATCTATTGATGCATAACAGACATGAAGCTAGTCCATATCTAGAATGACATCAAAATTTTTCATGTCTAACTCAACTAAATCAACCATGGTGTTCTTTTGATTGATGGAAACATGACAATCACAATAGACTCTTTATGCTAGAATGGACTCCCCAATAGGTGTAGAAACACCAAAAGATTCACAAAGTTTCTCAAGGAGGATATCAAAATTATTTGCAACATAAGGGGTTACAAAAGATAAAGTTACTCCTGAGTCTAGTAAAGCATAAGCATAAAAAATAAAGACTTTGATCATACCAGTGACCACATCTGGAGAGCTCTTTCTCTTAGCAACTAGTGATCGCATAGAGGCAGTTTTCTCCTCCGCTAGTACCGGAAGTAGATCTTCTTGGTGCATCCCTGTCTACTGAAGCAACTGATGAAGATTGGTCTCTATTGCCCTAATTTCCACTACCTTGGTTATTCTTAGGGCATTCTTTCATGAAGTGACCTTTTTCACCACAGTTGAAACAACCTGTCTGGCTATCCCGACACTTACCTGTGTGGGTCCTACCACACTTAACACATGCAGGAGCCCATAAACCTCCTTGTGCCACACTACCTTAAGATTGTGCTAGTCTAGCTTTGAAGTTCTGCGAATACTGTCCATGATGATCACCTTTGTTTCTTGGTGCAGGTGCACTACCAGATGATGGTGCAAGTCTCTTCTATTTCTGAAAGGAAAAACCATTCAAACAACCTTTATGCTGCCCAGACTCATTCCCTATCTTAGCTTCATTATTCCTAAACTTTTTCCTTTCCATAAGCTTCTATTCCTAAACTTGCTGCACATCGACCATCAACCTTGATATGTCCATGTCACCCTATTAGCATCGTCGCCCTGCCCTCTTACTTGATAAACGACCTAATCCAGCAACAAACAAACTCATTCTACTTCTCATGTCCTTAATCATTTTCGGAGCATATCATGATAGTTGGGTGAACTTCCACCCATACTCATGCACACTGAGAGAATCCTGCTTAAGTGTAAGAAATTCCCTTACCTTAGCCTCTTCAAATTCTCAAGGGGAAAAAGGCCTCTAGAAAGCTTCTTCAATACAGTCCTAACTCGGATGTGGTGCATCCGTATCTCTACCAACCTTCCACTGATCAAACCAAGTACTAGCAATATTTTTTAATTGATATGCAGCTAGCTCAACTCTCTCAGCTTTCGTAACATGCATGACATCGAACACCTTCTTAAGTTCCTCAATAAAATTCTACGGATCCTCAGTAGTGCTTGAACCGGTGAAACTTGGATGATTCATTCTCAAGAATTTACGAATTCTCGAGGTGTCATCCCCTTATTGTCGATCCCTTGTTGTTGCCTGACTTGGTTAGTCACCTCTTGTCTTAACACCCTAATGGCTTCGTGGAACTCAGTGTTAATAACTTCCCCTTGAGGTTGAACTTCTGGTGCATTGGGTAACTCTGGTTCCTCTACATTCCTTCTAGCTGGACGACTTCTTGCTGCTCTTCGTGTAGGCATAGTTATATGAAACACGAGCAAGCACAAATTAGAGGGTATTTCTTTAGAGATAAACTTTAACGCACAAAAAGAGGGTGAAAGAAGTGAGATGATTTCCTAAGTGTTGCAGCCTCCTAATTATAGATGTGGTGCGCTTCACACCGATAACAAGGACTCTACATACACGGTTTCATAGACTCTCTAGGACTCTTAAACTCTGTGCTTTGATCACAAGTTTGTCATGCCCCGAGCCTACACCTTGGGCATGGCCGGCACTCGAAGATCCTTGCTGGGTCACTCTGGATGGTGCGGCTCCCCAAGTCCCTACGGACTATAAAGGCACAGCGCCCCAACCCCTATCCGTAGGTGTTCTCAACTTTTGTCATTCGTTTTTCATCTCTAAGCCCTATAAACTTTCATGGTTATTTCTCCAAATACTTATGATCGTTATTAATATCAATACCCAATAGATTCAATACAAAATCACATCCTAAAACATGAATCAAAACTTCAACAACACAACTATCAAGAATTAAATGATAACTTCAACAATGTTCTTCAAGAACTCAATTTCTTAACATTCAAATAGCTTATATTCCCTGAACTAAACAAGATTGGCGTGTGGGTGAACTAACACAACACTATGTGATCTCAAATTCCTTTTTAGGGATCATCCGAGACGAATTCCACACGCAGGGCTTGAATGCTTTTGGCTAATTCTTGGTTTTCTCTTCTTTCATATTCTTTTCTCTCTCTAAAAGCCCTAGCTTGAATTCTAAATCTTTCTAAACTGAACGAAGTCTTAATTTACCCTAATTAATCTCTAAAGACGAATTAATTTTTTTAGGTAAGGAAAAGACAACTTTTCCCTTCCCAAATTCGGATTGGACTTTTTTTAGTCCAAAAATCTAACTTTCGAAAAGCATAACTCACTCATACGATATCTAAATTGCGCAAACGCAGCGGCATTTGAAAGATTATTCTAAGGTATTTACAAATATATCAGGAACTACTTCTAACTCATCCTAAGGTAAGAGTTATGGTCGTTTGAAGTTGAACAAAAACTCACTTTTTAACTTAGACAAATTTTCCAGATTTGTATTATTCTTTCAAAAAATAAGTATTTTTAGATTTTAAACTCTTTTCTAGCTCTTTTTAGCTGCGAGATGTTACAACATCCAAGTCATGAATTAGGGTCTTCACTACATTTTGCAAGAATTAAAGCCTAATACATTCGAAAAGTTAGTAACTCATGCACATGACATGAAATTAAGCATGACTTTAATAGAAGATTAATGATTTCCTCACTATGGACCTTGTGAAGATGAATATATAAAAGAACTCAAAATTGGGGGCAAGTCTGCATCCGAAGGTGACTTTGAAGAGTCTATGTATATCTAGACGTTCCATAACACATGAGCTTAAATTGCAAGTTACAACGGTCCTTAACACATCAACTTAAACTGGAATTTGCAATGCTACTCACCCCATGAGCTTAAACTGCAAGTAACAACACTCCTTAATGCATGAACTTAGACTACAAGTTACAACGCTTATTAACACATGAGATTCAACCGCAAGTTACAACGCTCCTCATCACATGAGCTTAAACTGCAAGTTAAAATACTTCTTAACACATGAGCTCAAACTACAACTTACAATGCTCTCCATCGCATAAGCCTAAATTGTAAGTTAAAGTGCTCCTAGTCACATGAGCCTAGACAATATGTCATAAAGTTCTTCAAATTTGTAATAAATCTCTAAGTTTAAGATCTCTTCAAATTTAAGTTAAATCTTCAGTTGAAATACTCGATGATATACGAGCTTAAATTGTATGTCACAAATCTCTTTCAATTTGAGCAAAATCTTAAAGTTAAAATGCACCTTGAAATACGAGCTTAAATTGTATTCGACAAGGCTCTTCAAATTTGAGCTAAATCTTTAAGCTAAAATACTTCTCAAAGTATGAGCTTAAATTGTATGTCATCTAGCTCTTTAAATTTGAGTTAAATATTTAAGTTGAAATATTCTTTGAAACAAGAGCTTAAATTATATGTCACAAAGTTCTTCAAATTAGAGTAAAATATTTAAGTTGAAATGCTCCTTATTGTATAAGCCTAAACTGCATGTCACTCCTGGTGCACAAGAGTATAAACAATGTACGACATAATAATAATAATAAATAAATAAAACAAAATAAATCATATACTCACCTATGAACTATGTTGTGATTTGATCCTTTTCACTGAGGTACATAGACGCTAAGAACCATATTCTAAGTTCAGTTTTATGAGTGTCAACATATCAAATATTCTCACTTGATCTATCTCATGAAAGTTAAAACTATGAGTAATCTTTCATCAAACTTCAAACTTGCACCAAATGGTGGTGACTCGATGGGGAAAACCCATATGAATATGACTTGTTTCAAATCTTGAAACCTCCAAAATCTCTAAATCTGCAAGTTAAAGTTTTCAATATCTTCAAGACTGCAAATTCAGGAGTATGCAAGCTGAAATCTTCAAATTGTTCAATCCTGTCATTTCAAGTCTTCAAATACTCCAAGTCTACAAATTGAAGTCTTTAAATCTTCAAGCCTGCAAGTTGAAGTCTTCAAATACTCCAAATATACAAGTTGAAATCTTCAATTTTTTCAAGCCTAGTCTTTGAAAGATAAAAATATCTCGACAAGACTTGAAGCACATTTGTAATCATTTAAAATTTATTAAATAAAAATTTATAAAATGATTAAGATTATATTAAATTCATGAATATATTATTCCAAATAAATTTTATGAATTCATATAATTGAGTTAATTTTTTAAATCCAATAAATATGTACTTAACTAATGTCCGCTCCTTAAAGGTCATATGTCATGTCACCTAAATCTGATTGGGCGAAGGAAATTCTAAAAGTATCACAACTCCTCTATTCTAAACTATAAATGTGGGTCATTATAATCTAGAAAAGGAATAATAAAATTTAAAAAGAATCTAGAGAAAGCCCGTGGATAAAAAATCATAGATTTCTCTACAAGTTTCAAAATTCAAGAGTTCAAGAACGATCAAGATTAAAACCACTGGATTTAAGAATAAGCTCGAAATCCTTGAATTCAACTAAAAGTCAAGATGAAGATAAATTTCAAATTCATTAAAGATTCAAAATAAGCTTCAAAGCCCTTGAATCTAAGATCAAGATCATCAAGCCGAAAGTCCAGCCAAGTTCATCAAATCCACAATTCAAGATCAAGCTAGAAATCCTTAAATTCAAGAATAAAGTCAAGATCAAGTTCAAGTTCTAATTCATCAAAGATTCAAGAATAAGCCTCAAAGACCCTTAAATCCAAGATTAAGTCCATGAACAAATTAAAAATTCATGATCAAGTACAAAAGCCCTTGAATTATATCCGAAAAAGTGAATTCAGGAGAATAATAGAGATTGTAATACTCACACTTTGAAATAATAAATATGATTGTTGCAATACTTTTTCATTCTTGATTATTGTTTTATCTAAAGCGAATTTTTTTGTCTACGATGTGGACTCATTAATATTATAAATTATAATTCTTTTAAATATAAGGTACAAACATATTTAAGAAAAGGTAATGAAATATGATTCCGCCATGTTTTTGTTTTTTTTTGTTAAAACTTAAATTTGACAAGATTGTCAAATGACCCCCAATCTACATCAAATTTTAAACTACACACTTATATTTCACGGTGGTCCTATTACTCCCCTGACCTATTTTAAAGTGGAATTATTTCTTCCCTGAAATGTCATTACCAGACATGTGTCTTGTGGTGAAATACACGCACTTGACACGTGTATTTCACCATTTAAATTAAAAAAAATTAAACAGAAAAGTTCTACACCTTCCACTTCCTTTATTTCCCAATCATTTCTTCAGTCTGACTATAATAAACATCATTTTTACCTCAATAAATTTCTATATCTCTAACAATTTAGAAAAATGAAAAATCAAGGCATTTTTCATATACTCCGAATCTCTAGAGCTAAGAAAATAGTGTCCTAATCAAATCTTTCATTCAATCTATTCAACAATTTTTTTTCTATTTTTTACATTTCGTTCGATCTCCTTCCTTAGACAATTTCATATACACATTAAATGAGTCATGACCATTCAAGATCAGATTCATCTTCTAAAGATTCCATCGACAGCTCAAAATCATCGTGGATAAAAAGATCAATTTGAGACTAATTTCTGGCACAATTTGAGAAACACTTCTCTCTCTCTTCCCATTCTTAATTTATTCTTTCTCCCTCTAAAATATTTATGATTAATTTATGATTTTGATTCTTCATGGATTTTATGAGATAAGGTAGGACCCTTTTCTGTTTAATTTTTTTTAACCCTATCTGAGAGAGCGAGTGAAAATATATAGTTGTATAGATAAATAAGAAAAAAAAGAGGGAAAAATAGAAAACAAAAAAGAAAAGAAAAAAAAAAGGCAACTCGCTCTCTCAGATAGGGTGAAATACACTCTCTAGGCCAACTCAACACTTAAGGGGTTATTTATTCCATTATAAAGTTGGTCAAGAGGGTGATAGGACTCCCACAAAGAATAAGAGTGTAGTTGAAAAATCAATAATAAGTCGAGGGATCATTTGATCATTTTCTCACTTAAATATAGTTAAAGCTTATTTCTAACTTTTCTTATTGCATTCAAAAGTTTGCATGTTATTTTTTTTTAATGTACAATAAAATTATGAAGAGTTCTTGATGCGATAAGTGTTTCCTTATGCATAATTAGTTTCAACATTTGTATCATCTTCAAAAACTATTTTACAATAAATCATACACACGTTGTACTTTAAGTGTAATATTTTTATTTTTTACGTTTATTTAATAATATGATACGTAAGTTAGTAAAATACAATAATTTGATGTGCTCATTGTATTTTATATATAATAATTTTTTAAATGCGAATTCAATAAATAGGATAAATAAATTAGTAAGTTATAATGAACGATGTAATCAAAATTAGCCTTTATTAAATCTTAAACTCTCTTTAAATTAATGAAATATTAATTATTAATTAAATAATACCTCTAAAAAGTAATTCTCCAGTATTTAATTAGAGTAATTCTCCAGTATTTAATAATTTCACATATATTAATTTAGTAAGATTTTGCGGTACCATTTACACTCCTGGAAAGAAAAACAAAATGATGGGCTGATATGAAGACGAAGAGTTGCAAGCCACATATTTTCTTATTTAGTCAATCATATGCATTTGATTTTTTATAACAACCTTAGCTTTCAAAGTGGGGTTTTAATTTATTATGAATTTCCCTAAATAAAATAACATATGTTGTTCAATTATTTTGTTTCCCCTTTAAAAAATATATTTTGTAAAGATATTCTTAAAAATAAGAAATAATACTATATTGGTGCAAGTAGTAAAATAGATACTAAATTTTTTAATGAAGAGGGCATAGTTTGTCGGCAAGGATAGGATACGAGGTTTTAATGCCTTAGACGTGGCTATTTCCCCTCCTTTCACAAACTCTCCCCATTTCCTTTTTTAAAAAGTTATAATATAATAGAACGATTTGAGCGGTTAGTTTTTAAAACTAATTATGTAAATTAAACTTATCAGGAATTTTATAATATACCATTGATTTTTAAAATCATTTCATCAATTATATTAATTTTTCTTTAATATTGGTATGATTCGATTAATATTTTTCAATTTTTTATATATTGTATCATCTCAGAACACACCATTATTAAAATATTTCTTTTGTAAGTGTCTTCTTGAAGAAGTACTTCAATATAATTCTTCACCAAGAAGCTGAGTGTAAACTCTTGTGATTGTATTATTCAGGGGCAAAGGGTACATCTTTCCAACAGGGCATTGAGGGTTCAAATTTCCATGACAAAACTATATTTTTTTTATCTGCAGGGCTTTCAACTTCCTTTTTTTTCTTTATCTTTTTCTTTTGTCTTTATTTGAGTCTCTCACTTCCCTCAATTAGTTTTTTTATTTGCTACTTCTTATTTATTTATTTATCTTTAATTGATACAATTGTTGCCTAATATTCTATATTAATTATAGATTAATATTAAATTTTGAACGTCACATAGGATATTAATAAAAAATATTTAAATAACCTTTTTTAAATAAAAAAAATTAAAATGATGGATATAATCATGTTAAACCTTTTGAACCTAAAGGTTCTTTAAATCTTTAAAACCCTCACACTAAGTGGAGATAATTGGATTGGAACTATAATTTTTATTTTTTTTCTCAACTATATGATATTAGATGATGTATACAAATTTAAATTTTAATGTAAAAATCTCTTGTTTTCTCAAAGTTATAGAGAATAAGGTCTCTTATTCCTAAACAAACATTACAAAAACACTATATAGGTGTATATATTTAATATTAGAATATTTAAAGAAAAAAAGTACTAAAGATGTATATTTGATCAATATATTATAAATATCGAGAAAACTAAGTAACCTGAATCATAACTTAAAATAAAGAACCGACCCGTTTACCATTTAAATGATATGGCACCCCTAACTTTTGAATCTTGGATCCGCCTCAAACATTGTTTGACCTTAAACTTTTTAATAGGGGTGTTTGTATATAATAATTTGGAAAAAATAACTTAAAAACACACAACTGTCACGACCCAAATCGGGGACGCGACTGGCACCCACATTTACCCTCCTATGTGAGCGAACCAACCAATCTAAACCTTAACATTTCAATGATAACAACAGAAAATAATGCGGAAGACTTAACTCATTAATAAAAACCAATTGATAACTACTAAAATTCAACATCTATTATTCCCCAAAATCTGGAAGTCATCATCACAGAACATCTATCTCAAATTGCTAAACTAAAACTGTCTAAGAAGTTAAAACAACTACTAGCTAGTCCATGCCGGAAGTTCAAGGCATCAGACTTGAAGAAGAAGACCCAGTCCAAGCTAGACGCGTTAGCTCACCCTGAATTTCCGATGGAGTGAAGACTGGCTAGATCTACTGTTGAGTTGAAGTTGACGGAACGTTTGCTGCATTACACAATAACAAGAAGAAAACATAAAAGTAGGGGGTCAGTACAACCACAAGTACTGAGTAGATATCATCGGCCAACTCAAAATAGAAAACATATATATCAGTTAATATCATAAATCAACTATAAACTCAACATGTCACAACAACAAGTACTATAATCATCGATAAGTACCATTAAGTTCATCCATGAGGGCTCAAGCCTCAATACCATGCTCATTTGGGAATTAAGTTCATTATGTTGAGTATATATCATCTTTCAAGATTCATTATCTTTCTTCTCTTGTGTCGGTACGTGACACTCCGATCCCCTACCACTATGTGTCGGTATGTGACACTACGATCCCCTATATGTGTCGGAACGTGACACTCCGATCCCCTATATGTGTCGGAACGTGACACTCCGATCCCCTATATGTGTCGGTACGTGACACTCCGATCCCCTAATTCTACGTGTCGGTTCGTGACACCCGTCCCACTAATACTATGTGTCGGAACGTGACACTCCGATCCACTAATACTATGTGTCGGAACGTGACACTCCGATCCACTAATCTCATTATATCCGTTCATCAAGCCTTCTCTATACCAAGGCATCATCAATCCCATTACTTTAATTCATCAAGCCTTCTTTATACTAAGGCATTATCGTTAATAAGTTGATTAAAGTTTCTTTCAAGATTTGGGATTCAAAGGTTTTCATCATGCTTGTTTTATCAAAGTCACATAATCATATTCATGCAAGCATACAATTAAGCATATAGACAGGTTTACAATATCACCAATACATATCATTCACTATTAAGAGTTCACTACGAATATCGTAAAATAACCATAACCTACCTCCACCGAAGACTAGTGATCAAGCAAGAATTCCAAAGCTTTGTTTTCTCCTCAGCCTCTCGATCGATTCCTCTCTTTCTCTTTGTTCTTTCTGTTTGTTTTATTCAAACCCTTTTCCTTTACCCTAATTATCATATAATTAAGACTAAAAGAGAACAATAGAACCCACTAATTAACTTAAGGTTACCTTTTTAACCCCCAAGTAATTAGACTTATTAATATTAATTCTCAATCTTTATAATTAAGGAAAGAATAGTCCAAAACGACCCTTAAAACGTGTAGAGGAATCCTATTCTACCTGGGATTTGCGCAACCTGTGACGGGCCGTCGTGCCTGCGACGGTCCGTCACGCAGGTCGTCGCAACCCCACAGGACTTACGTGAACTATGACGGCCCGTCACCCCTGTGACGGTCCGTCCTGCACC
Organism: Solanum peruvianum; assembly: GCA_027705065.1. Lineage (NCBI taxonomy): Eukaryota > Viridiplantae > Streptophyta > Magnoliopsida > Solanales > Solanaceae > Solanum > Solanum peruvianum. The sequence goes on along the minus strand of JAKWJD010001758.1, from coordinate 42,651,271 downwards.
TCTGTCATGACGGTCAGAAACTCGTTTCTTGTACCAAATTCTCAAAAGTTGAAGTGTTTTGCAACGGGAACTCACGACGGTTCGTCGTGGATGTGAAGGCACGTCCTGCAGGTCCGTCACAATTTACAGAGAGTCGATTTTCAGTATCCAATTTCAGAATTCTAAGTATGCTGAAACGATGCACCCTCGACGGGCCGTCGTGCCTGTGACGGTCCGTCGCAGTGCCCGTGGTCTTGGCCAGTTTTTCCAGAATTAAAATCTGCTGCTCAAAACGACTAAACAAACATCGTTACAATAGATACCAATTTACCCATCGTTCGTCCCCGAACGATCAAAGAAGAAAAACAATGGCGAAAAGGAGTACCTGAATCTGTAAACAGATGTGGTATCTTTCTTGCATATCTGCCTCCTTCTCTCAAGTAGCTTCTTCAACCGGTCGATTCTTCCATTGGACCTTGATGGATGCAATTTCTCTCGACCTCAACTTGCGAACCTTATCTATCTCTCATCTCTCCTCGTTTCTTCTTCATCTCATTCATCTCGGATTCTCGTCGTACTCATCAATCTCATAGTATCAACCGGTTTCCTCCTCATAAGTCAAATCTCATCAAGCAAAACTGAATCCCACGGAGAATGTAGTTTCCATCTCCATGGATCTTTCAACATGGACACATAAACACCGATGCACTCCGACAGCCCTGGAGGTAAGGCTAATTCATAAGCCACCTCCCCTATTCGCTTAAGCACTTCAAATGGTCCAATATACCTTGGACTTAACTTACCTCTTTTACCAAACCGCATCACCCCTTTCATGGGTGAAACCTTCAACAGACTTGTTCACCTTCCATAAACTCCAAGTCTCTAACCTTTCGGTCTGCATACTCCTTTTGTCTACTTTGCGCCGCTAGAAGCTTTTCTTGAATGCCCTTCACCTTATCTAACGAATCCCTCAAGAGGTCAGTACCCCAAGGTCTAACCTCAAATGCATCAAACCACCCAATGGGAGATCTGCACCTCCTCCCATACAATGCTTCAAATGGGGCCATATCAATACTGGAGTGATAGCTATTATTGTATGAAAACTCTGTCAAAGGTAAGAAACTATCCCAATGGCCACCAAACTCTATCACACATGCACGAAGCATATCCTCCAACACTTGAATCGTTCGCTCAGACTGACCATCGGTCTGAGGATGAAATGCAGTACTAAGGTCCAATCTAGTACCTAATTCAGCTTGCAATGTTTTCCAAAACTTAGAAGTAAACTGCGTACCTCTATCTGATATGATGGATAGTGGAACTCCATGCAATCGAACGATTTCTGAGATGTAGATTTTTGCTAGCTTCTCTGCATTGTAAGTCACCTTGACCGGAATGAAATGAGCAGACTTAGTTAACCTATCAACAATCACCCAAATGGAGTCATACTTACCCATTGTCTTTGGAAGACCAACCACAAAGTCCATTGCGATTCTCTCCCACTTCCATTCAGGAATGGGCATTCTCTGAAGCGTTCCTCCGGGCCTCTGGTGTTCATACTTTACTTGTTGACAGTTTGGACATTTGGCAATAAAATCAACAATATCGCGCTTCATCCTACTCCACCAAAAGTGTTGCTTTAGGTCGCGATACATCTTGGTTGCACACGGATGTATAGAATACCTTGAACTATGAGCCTCTGTCAGAATAGTGTTAATCAAATCATCGATGCGGGGTACACATACCCTTCCCTTGATCCTCAAAACACCTTCCTCGTCGATCGTTGCTTCTTTAGCCTCTCCTTGCAACACTCTATCTCGGATTTGCCTTAGTTTCTCATCATCAAACTGTTTTCCCTTAATCTTGTCAAGAAAAGAAGATCTTGACTCCACACTAGCCAACAATCCTCCCTTCTCATTTATTTCTAACCTCATGAGGTCATTAGCCAAAATCTGCACTTCTCTAGCCAATGGGCGTCTAGAAGCTTGCAAATGAGCTAGACTTCCCATGCTTCCGGCCTTTCTACTCAAAGCATCTGCCACAACATTCGCCTTCCCCGGATGATACAAAATAGTGATGTCGTAGTCCTTCAGTAGTTCCATCCATCTCTCCTTTGTCTCAAGTTCAAATCTTTCTGGGTAAAGACATACTGTAGACTACGATGGTCCGTATAGATTTCACACTTAACCCCATATAAATAATGCCTCCATTGCTTCAAGGCAAACACTACCGCGGCCAATTCCAAGTCATGAGTTGGATAGTTACGTTCATGCACTTTTAATTGTCTTGAAGCATAAGCAATCACGTTCTTCTCTTGCATTAGCACTGCACCCAAACCCGTATAGGATGCATCACAATAGACAATGAAATTCTTACCTTCCACTGGCAAGGTAAGGATAGGCGCGGTAGTCAACAAAGTCTTGAGTTTCTGAAAGCTTTCCTCACACTCATCCGACCATACAAATGGAACATTCTGCTTAGTCAAGTTCGTCAATTGGGAAGCAATAGAAGAGAATCCCTTGACAAATCGGCGGTAGTAGCTAGCTAACCCAACAAAACTCCGTATTTCTGACACATTAGTGGGTCTTACCCAATTCTTCACTGTTTCAATCTTAGAAGGATCCACCATCACTCCTTCCTTAGAGACTACATGTCCCAAGAAGGACACCGCATCTAGCCAAAACTCACACTTAGAGAACTTGGCATAAAGCTTTTTCTCCCTCAACATTTCCAATACAATTCTCAAATGCTCCTCATGTTCCTTCTTACTTTTAGAGTATACCAATATATCATCTATAAATACGATCACAAAGAGGTCCAAATATGGCTTAAAAATTCCATTCATCAAGCTCATGAAAGCAGCAGGGCATTCGTAAGACCAAAAGACATCACTACGAATTCATAATGCCCATACCTAGTTCGGAAAGCAGTCTTTGGCACATCCGCTGCCCGTATTTTCAATTGATGATAACCGGATCTCAAGTCGATCTTCGAGAAGACACAAGCACCTTGTAGTTGATTGAATAAGTCATCAATGCGAGGAAGAGGATACTTGTTCTTAATAGTTACCTTGTTCAACTGTCTGTAGTCTATGCACATCAGAAAACTCTCATCCTCTTCTTCACAAACAAGACCGGAGCACCCCAAGGAGATGCACTTGGTCTATGAAGCCTTTGCTCAACAACTCTGAAGTTGTGCCTTTAACTCTCTTAACTCTGCGGGAGCCATTCTATAAAGGGGTATAGAAATGGGGCGAGTACCTGGTTCCAAATCAATGCAGAAGTCAATATCCCTATCTGGTGGCATACCAGGAAGATCTGCAGGGAACACATCCAAAAACTCACGGACTACCGAAACTGACTCGATCGAAGGTACTTGAGCAGTGTCGTCCTTGAGATGTGCCAAGAAAGCTAAACACCCTTTACTAACCATTTTCTTAGCACGAATAAAGGAGATAATACGCACCGGACTGGAAGTGTAGTCGCCCTCCCACACTAACGGATCTGCCCCAGGCTTGGCTAACGTCACCGTTTAAGCATTACAATCCAAAATCGCAAAATTTGGAGAAAGCCAAGTCATACCCAGAATTATATCAAAGTCACCCATTTCTAAAATAACCAAGTCTACATAAGTGTTGCTCCCCACAAATTCACCAAACAAGACCTATATACCTTTTCAACTATCACAGACTCACCCACCGGAGTAGAAACACGAATAGGCATGTCAAGTAATTCACAATGTAATTTTAGACCATTAGCAAATGAGGAAGATACATACGAAATGTGGATCCGGGATCAAATAATACAGATAATCACAAACCGAAAGATTACCTGTGATAACAACATCAGAATGAGACATCCTCCGTCGATATCTCCAGCATAACATCCGCTTCAGATCTGGGATCTATCGTTTGTCTGTCCGTTGCCCCTACTATTTGTGTAGTAGTGGCTCCGTTTTGCCCATCACCTCTGCCGTTTTGGTGACCACCATTACCTCGACCACCACGTCCTCCAGAAAAGCGGCCTCTACCATGACCACCTCTACCTCTACCCTAGCTATTGGGGGTCTGTAACTCTGTGTTTGGACAATTCCTCCTAATATGTCCAATCTCCCCACATCCATAGCACTCTCTTGAGTCAGGCTAGGTCTCTCGGAGTAGTGTTGACCGTTCTGAGGGGGACCCCCAACTACAGTCTGTAGTGAAGACTGGATTGGTCGAACTGAGTGACCTCCGGAGCTCTGTCCTCTAGAGTAAGAACCATTAAACTCACCTCCCCTTCGAAACCTTTTGATGTCGATGTCGTGGTGAAGTCATCTGGTTTCACTCCTTCCACCTCTATCACAAAGTCTACCACCTCTTGGAAGGATGTTGTCGTTGGCTACCTGTAAGGCTGAAATCCGCAACTCTGACCTCAACCCCTTCACAAAACGGCGAATCCGTTCTTGTGGACTGAAACAAAGTTGGGTGGCATATCTGGATAGTGCGCGAAATTTAGCCTCATATGCGTTAACTGTCATCCTTCCTTGCTCGAGACTCAAGAACTCATCCCTTTTTCTATCTCTCAAAGTCCTTGGGATATACTTCTCCATAAACAAGTTGGAGAATGATTCCCAAGTCATAGGTGGTGCCTCTGTTGGTTGACACTCAACAATGTGACCGCCACCACATTTTGGCGTTCCCTTGAAACTGATAGCTCACGAACTCAACGCCAAACCATTCTACTATCCCCATCTTGTGTAGTAGCTCATGACAATCAACCAGAAAATCATAAGCATCTTCAGATTCTGCACCCTTGAAGACTGGAGGTTTCAATTTCACGAACTTACTAAAAAGTTCATGCTGATCATTTGTCATAATAGGCCCAGTAGTCAGACGTGGAAATGTGCCTATTCCCAATGATGCATCCATGCGGGGAGCCATAGTAGCCGCATGTCGTACCTCTGAAACCGGAGGTGTTGGTGCAGAAACCACTGGAGGTGCCTGACCCTGATCAGATAACCCACTAAGATAAGCAAGAACCTGATTGATCATCTCTGGGGTAGGTTGGGGTGGCAATTCCTCATTTTGCACTTGTTCATTCTCCCCTTCCTCACCCTCTCTTATCACCTCCTCAGTCGGTGGAGGAGTCACCGCCCTAGTATCAGATGGGCTAGGTGCTCGTCCTCTTCCTCTAGAGGACGTCCTCCACGACCTCTTCCACGGCCTCTGCCGCTGCCTCCCTCGAGCTACAGCCCCAGTGGCTGGCTCATTCGTTTCTTGTCTTTCCGTTGTTGCTGCTGGTGCGGTCGTTGCTCTAGTTCTAACCATCTGCGAAATAGAATGAAGATGGTCAGATACCAATTTGTATCACCTAGATACCAATTGGACTCAAGTAGTAGCACGAAAGAAGAATGAAGGAATGGAATTTTCCTAAAGTCTTATAGCCTCTCAAAGAAAAGTAAAGGCGTCCCCCTACCGTTCCTTAAGACTCTACTAGACTCGTTCTTGTGTGATGAGACCAATGAACCTAATGCTCTGATACCAAGTTTGTCACGACCCAAATCGGGGGGATGCGCTGGCACCCACATTTACCCTCCTATGTGAGCGAACCAACCAATCTAAACCTTAACATTTCAATGTATACAACAGAAAATAATGCGGAAACTTAACTCATTAATAAAACCAATTGAATAACTACTAAAATTCAACATCTATTATTCCCCAAAATCTGAAAGTCATCATCACAAGAACATCTATCTCAAATTGCTAAACTAAAACTGTCTAAGAAGCTAAAACAACTACTAGCTAGTCCATGCCGGAAGTTCAAGGCATCAAGACTTGAAGAAGAAGACCCAGTCCAAGCTAGACGCGTTAGCTCACCCTGAATTTCCGATGGAGTTAAGACTGACTAGATCTACTGTTGAGTTGAAGTTGACGGAACGTTTGCTGCATTACACAAATAACAAAGAAGAAAACATAAAAGTAGGGGGTCAGTACAACCACAAGTACTGAGTAGATATCATCGGTCAACTCAAAATAGAAAACATATATATCAGTTAATATCATAAATCAACTATAAACTCAACATGTCACAACAACAAGTACTATAATCATCGATAAGTACCATTAAGTTCATCCATGAGGGCTCAAGCCTCAATACCATGCTCATTTGGGAATTAAGTTCATTATGTTAAGTATATTATCATCTTTCAAGATTCATTATCTTTCTTCCTCTTGTGTCGGTACGTGACACTCCGATCCCCTACCACTATGTGTCGGTACGTGACACTCCGATCCCCTATATGTGTCGGAACGTGACACTCCGATCCCCTATATGTGTCGGAACGTGACACTCCGATCCCCTATATTGTCGGTACGTGACATTCCGATCCCCTATATGTGTCGATACGTGACACTCGATCCCCTAATTCTACGTGTCGGTTCGTGACACCTGTCCCACTAATACTATGTGTCGGAACGTGACACTCCGATCCACTAATACTATGTGTCGGAACGTGACACTCCGATCCACTAATCTCATTATATCCGTTCATCAAGCCTTCTCTATACCAAGGCATCATCAATCCCATTACTTTAATTCATCAAGCCTTCTTTTATACTAAGGCATTATCGTTAATAAGGAGATTAAAGTTTCTTTCAAGATTTGGGATTCAAAGGTTTTCATCATGCTTGTTTTATCAAAGTCACATAATCATATTCATGCAAGCATACAATTAAGCATATAGACAGGTTTACAATACCACCAATACATATCATTCACTATTAAGAGTTCACTACGAATATCGTAAAATAACCATAACCTACCTCCACCGAAGACTAGTGATCAAGCAAGAATTCCCAAAGCTTTGTTTTCTCCTCAGCCTCTCGATTGATTCCTCTCTTTCTCTTTGTTCTTTCTGTTTGTTTTATTCAAACCCTCTTTCCTTTACCCTAATTATCATATAATTAAGACTAAAAGAGAACAATAGAACCCACTAATTAACTTAAGGTTACCTCTTTTAACCCTCAAGTAATTAGACTTATTAATATTAACCCTTAATCTTTATAATTAAGGAAAGAATAGTCCAAAACGACCCTTAAAACGTGTAGAGGAATCCTATTCTGCCTGGGATTTGCGCAACCTGTGACGGGCCGTCGTGCCTGCGACGGTCCGTCACGCAGGTCGTCGCAACCCCACAGGACTTACGTGAACTATGACGGCCCGTCACCCCTGTGACGGTCCGTCCTGCACCTCCGTCATGACGGTCAGAAACTCGTTTCTTGTACCAAATTCTCAAAAGTTGAAGTGTTTTGCAACGGGAACTCACGACGGTTCGTCGTGGATGTGACGGCACGTCCTGCAGGTCCGTCACAATTACAGAGAGTCGATTTTAGTATCCAATTTCAGAATTCTAAGTATGCTGAAACGATGCACCCTCGACGGGCCGTCGTGCCTGTGACGGTCCGTCGCAGTGCCCGTGGTCTTGGCCAGTTTTTCCAGAATTAAAATCTGCTGCTCAAAACGACTAAACAGGTTGTTACAACAACTTTAAGTGCTTTATTGTCTATTTTTCTCTACTTTTTTTAAAAAATTACTTAAATCTCTTATTTCACTTAAATAACAAATCTGTCAGATACATAATTATCTTTTACCTCACACGTTTCACCACTTCCCATGTCACCCCTTTTTTTTCTTCCCTAGATTCACTTCATTACTTTTTCAGTTACAAATCATTATCTTAATTTTATTTTCAAACTTTTCTGTCTCAATCCAACCATTTTTTAAAAGGAGTCTCATTTCCATCCATTTTTCACTTCTTTAATCTCTCCTAACTTCACTCCACATTCTTATAATTTACAATTTTCGTCTCACTTTAAATTTCAAAAAGAGTCTTTCTCTAGTCAATCAAATTTAAACCACTAAATAAGATACTTTTAATATTCTCAATTGTCGTTTGTTTTTATCCTTTTTTCCAGATACATATGATTCTATTGTATCTAATTCTCCATTCATCCTTGTTTTATACAATGTATCGTATTCATAATTAAAATTTTGATACATAATCCTAATATTGTTGAACCTTCTATTAATTTTATTATGTTCAATATAAATATACTTGATACATAAACACTTCCCAATGTATAATTTGCATGTATCAAGTTTTTCAATATATCATCAAAATTTTATTCAAAATTAAAAGGCTATATGCACAATGACAAATCAATTTGTGTTATGTATCTACACTCTTTAATGTTTGTTCAGTGTTATCCAACCTAGAATGCGATGTATTTCTACATATTACCCATGATAATCTTGATACATAAACACTCATACAACATTGTTATAACACCCCATATCCAAAACATACCAAAAATAAGTTATTCAGAAAATCTAAAGGTGTAACAGACAGTGGCCATAGACGGACCGGCCCTACCGATATTTCTCAAGCCCCACAAATCAACAGGCTTACTGAGGCCGGGCTAAAAAGTTCTTTTCTCAAATGAGCTTCAATAATCGTAGTTTAGCCCTATTAAATCCCGGGCTAGGCCAGGCCGGCCCAACAAGCCTAGCCCATATTGACGGTTCTAGTCAATATTCCTTTAAGTCGGGAAATGAATTTTTGTAAGGTACTCTATCAAGGACCAAATCATTGCTAGTAGATTTGAAAATTACCTAATTCAGTAGTCATCATCTCTTTCGAAAATCCTCTTGTGGAGCTTTTGTAATTTCGAATTTATGGAGAAATCAAAATTTTGAATTTTGTGAAGTTGTTACAGATTAGAATAGATTGATATGGGAAATAAAATAAATTTTATGTTAATATTCATATTAAGCGCAATAAACCAGCTTAATAATGTATCTGAGTGAAACTTATGTATCGAGATGATTAATATTTTATGAAATTTTGTAAAATAGAAAAGGGTAGGGATAGAATGTAGGTCTTACACTATGAGATTTACGAAAGTTATACTATAAATTTTGTCGTATTATTTAATATTTCTATTATAGTATCTATTAATTTTAAACGTAATTGATTAAAAGTTAATGAAGGGCAAACGATCAAAATTTGTCATCAGATATCTAGAACCTAAGTTTTATTCATACTTGAAAAATGTTACAAAATATATTTTTAATAAAATTTAGCATATCGTTAACATAAAAAAAAATTTTGCGTTTTCAGTTCGATTTGATTAAAAAACGTTTAATAAATTATAGGACCATCCCAATGGTTAACAATACTCTTAAACAAAAGTCCATAAATTTATTTTTAAAAATTATATAAAACAGTTCAATATGATTATATTCGGTTGATTCGACCATTTTCATATTCTTTTAACATCCCAAAGCAATATACATTGATTCTTCATCCCAATTTCTACTCCTCTATCCTCTAGCCACCACAAATTCTCCCATAAATCCTCCTACAACCCTTTAGAACAACCCTTAAAAAAGATTACTTCTTCTTTTTTAGTTAATCCAATTGCATAAGTGATGCCCATTTCTATTAAGAAGATTGATTATATCGATAAAAAGCTAATAATGAATCTGAAGTTATGAGAATGACTACTATAGAGTCTTGATATATAATTCATTCAAAGACAATTCATGTTAACGATATTTTGTATAGTGGTGAATGGTGGTAATGACCATTTGCCACATATTTTGCGTAAAAAATTTAACTATGAACATTTTGTCTAATTTCCCTTTTAAATATTTAAGCCCCCAAAACTATCAAATTTTTATTAGTTTCATTCATACTTAAGTTATGCATAATTTATGTTGCCCCTTGATTTATATATTTCAGGTGCTAAAACGTCTTGGTTAGACAGAGGATAAAGTGCGTTTAACCACCTCCTTAGAGGCACTTGAGGGGCAAAAAAATGTCAACTACGTTGCTTTTGTTACAACCAATTAAGAGCTTCTTTGAATTGGTATTAAATTAATTAAATCTACTTTTAAGTTATTTTTAACTTTCAGGAGCGGTTGGTAAGTTTAAAAATAACTTAAAATAAGTTTGAAATTAAAAACAAAACTCTCGATACTTGATTTAGATGTATTTTAAGTTCAACTTTGAAAAGTTACTTATTAAAAGTTATTTTTAAGTCAATTCAAACGGACTCTAAGTGCCCGTTTGGATAGCTTTGAGTATTAATGTTATAACAAGACATATCTCGCAAAATAGACCACCTTGCTTTCCAAACACCAAATGTGCACTCTACTAGATTTCTACATGAAGAATGCATATTATAAATTTTTCAATGTGTCCACTTGGCTCACGCAATTGTCTTGTTGCACCACGACGAAAGTCAAGAAGATGATATCTCACATTGTCTCCTTTGTATTGAGTCATTTATCCCTTCATATATGCATATCATGCATCCACTAAATAATATTTGTTTCCTAAAGAATGTGAAAAGTTAAATTCACTTCTACGAAGAGCCTCACCAAATATAGGGCTATTATGAGTCGCTCCTTCCCAGCCGATGCAAATGTAAACACATCAAATTTCACAACGGCAAGGATATTTTGAGTCGGATAACCTTTACATCCAGTATAAAGTATTTGTTGACCTTGTGACAATCTAGCTTTGACATGTGTGTCATCAAGTGCTCCAATACAATCCTAAAAATATAGGCATAAGCTAAAAAATATATAACAAGTAATACTAAAAAAGTATAGTAAACTAAAAGTTGTTACTTACTTTAAAGAAAAGCAAATATTGTTCATTACCTGGCTTATGAGCTCCAACACTACAAGCTTAAAAACGACTTTCAAAACACTATGAAAGTGTCTACGAACCGTCTCTCGCGAATGTTGAATGATATCTTGTATCATTCGATTTTCCGCTCCATGTGCACAAGTCATTAAGAACATGCCTAGCATTTCATGTATAGACATTCTGTGTGGGCTTAAATCCATATTTTTCATTTAAATATTTGGATATATCAACAAACACCACCTTCTTTAATCGAGAACTTTTATAACAACGAGTTTCATTTTCATGTAATATCTCTTGAATAAATATATATACGGAACGTCGTGATGTACGACAAGGTTCTTTGAATAAGTATTTTTTATAATACATTAAAATGTATTTACCTGTTATCAGGCATAGCCAGCCGTTCTTTCTCGTTTTGTTCTTTCCTACTTTGTTCTAGTTCTTCATCTAACAAATCACATAAATGGGGTGATATGGTAAAGTCCAAATCCTCCATTTAACTAGAAATAAAAATATCTCCAATTAAAAAAAATCAAGAGTGTAAAAGTTTGATTATTTCACATGTGACACATATATTTTACATACAATATTTTTTAATCCACAATAAATATTTCAATTTTACCACTTTATATTAGTAAAGACATTAATATAAATTCAATCACAACATACATTTTTATGTAAATCCTACACAATAAGCACTTATATATAAATTTACACAACAAACATCTATATATAAATTCAACACAACATATGCATATTTATAAATCGAACAAAATAAATACCTATATATAAATTCAACACAACAAATACATTTACATAAATTCAACATAACAAAAATATTTATATAAAATTACGACTTAACTTTAAAAAGTTTAATCATAATATCTAAACAAATTAAAGATAATAAATGAAGTTTATGAGTACAAGCATAATGTCAAACTTAAAATAATAAAATTATTTTTTTCCATAAGAACACATTCTTCAACACTTTCTTAATGTATAACTCTCCATCCAAAGCTTTCGAGCTTAATCTGTAGTCATTGTAAGAAGCACTTGTTGAATGCTTTTTTTAAGAAACATGTTCATAAAATAGTTGTACATAACACCCCTTTCAAATATATCGAAAATGTTTGCCGAAAAATTCGTACACTTTCAATGGCGAAAAAATCTACCGCGTGAGATGTAGCAGTACTTTTGTTAGACATTAACTCTACTAAAGATTGTATATCTTCTTTCATTGATGCAGCTATAGATTTTGTCTTACTTTTTTTCACTTGATTACTAGTTTCAATACCATCAGTTGAAATAGGTCTTTTTAATGATGGTTTAGGAAACATAGTAGAATTCATATAGTATGGATCATCACCCCCTTCATTATAAGTATTAAATGAAGTGTTCCATATCATCATTATCAATACCATTTGATCTTTCTTCGTCAGAATCTACCTTAGTTTCAAAAAATTGGGGTTTGATTCGAGGAACATGCTCTTTCCCCCGTAGCAACAATTTCGAAAATAATGCATCATAGCGAAATTATATATATGAAAAATCCTTATCCCTAAATTTTCTATATCGAACATCCTCCTGTAACAAAAGATGAAACAATAAATTTAAGTATATAAAAATGTAACAATAAAAGAAATAAAGACATAAAAATGTATCTTAATTTCACTTCCACCAATCATCATTTATCATAATTGTATTTTTGATGGCATCCCATCATATACATGTATCTCCTCACATCAATTGCTTAAAAAGAGTCAACTCGACTTTCATGCTATTTCAATGATTTTTCATTTATTTTTTTTATGACATCTTTCCTTTTTTCATTGAATGCTTTAATCATATTTTTCACCGATCTCTAGATAATGACTGTTTGGTCTATTTTCTTTCCAACTCTCTAATTCACGTAACTCTATAAATATGAGATGAGTATAATCACTCCACTTAGCATTAGCATTAGTTTGTGTTTCTGACATGGTGTAACTTATTTAAAGATGACAATTGATAAGAAAATTGAAAATAACTACTTTCATAATTCTATATAGATGACAAATATATACTACACACAATCAAATTATATATACATAAATTCAAAAAAAAAAAACACAAAACGAAATTAGCTACAGAAGAAGCATAAAAAAATACACAAGAAAAAAAACAAGAATCAAAAAATGATCAAGAAAACTTATAGTTTCACGCTGATTTCATTTTTCCTACATCTGATATTGTTGCTATCAGCTTTAGATCTCCATCCTTCAAATTAAGAGAAAAAGAAGAAGAAGCTTAGCAGTCGTACTACGTGAGAAAAGAAAATTGGGGAGAGAAATATTAGGGTTAATTCAATATAGACAATTTGGAAATTGTATAAAAGAATTAAGGCAAAAAGATAATATACATGGCTAACATTGAATGGTTTTTAAGTTGCAAAAAAAAAAAAAAAAATTACCCCGAGCCCTACTTTTAACTTTTGATTTAAAATAAGGTGTTTTTGACTTAAAACAAGTCACTTTGATAATTGTCAAACACTTTAATATGTGTTCGTTTGAATTGGCTTTTAAGTTGGTCAAACTGACTTAAAAATAAATTTTTGACTTATTATAGTGTTTGACAATTATCAAAGTGACTTAGGGCCCGTTTGGATGGCTTAATAAAAGCATCTTTAAAAAAATACTTTTAAAAGTGCTGAAACTTATTTTTAAAATAAGCAGTATGCGTTTGGATAAAAGTGCTGAAGTTGTTATGTCAACGTGATGGAAAAGAAAATGGAAGAAAGAAATGTTAGGGTTATATGAGTAATTTGGAGATGTATAAAAATATTAAGGGCAAAAAGATAAAAATGTGGTCAACTTAAAACAGTTTATAAGCTAAAAAAGAAAAAGCACGCCTACCCCAGCTTTTAACTTTTAACTTAAAATAAGTTTTTTTTTAACTTAAAATAAGTTATTTTGAGTATTGCCAAACAGCTAAATAAGTTAAAAACCAGCTTTTAAGTCAGTTTGACCAGCTTTTAAGCTGAGCCAAACAGACACTTATTATAAGTCAAAAATGACTTATTTTAAGCCAACAGTTAAAAGTAGGGAGAGGGGTATTTTTTTTCAACTTAAAAGTCATTTTATATTGACCAAGTATATCACCTTTTTGCCCTTAATTCTTTTACACAATTCTCAAAATGCACATATTGAATTAACCCCTAACGTCACTTTTCCCAACTTTCTTTTTCACATAGTGCGGTTGCTGAGCTTCTTCTTTCTTTTCTCTCAATTTGAAGGGTGAAGATCTAAAGCCTGAAGTAAGTTATCTTTCTATTAGTTTTCTTCCTTTTTTTCTCGATTGATGGCAATAATATCAGATGTAGGAAAAACGAAATCAGCGTGAAATTTTAAGTTTTCTTAATTATCTGTTTGTTTTTATTTTTTTTATCATGTATTTTTTTGTGCTTCTTCTATAATGGTTTTGTTTTGTGTAACTTTTATTTATTATTATTGTTTTTAGATTATGTATATATAATTTGATTGTGTGTAGTATATATTTATCATCTATATAAAATTATGAACGTAGTTATTTTCAATTTTCTTATCAATTCTCATCTTTAGATCAGTTACACCATGTCAGAAACACAAACTAATATCAATGCTAAGTGGGAGGATGATGCTCATCTCAAATTTATAGAATTATGTGAATTAGAGATTAGGAAAGGAAATAGACCAAGCAAATCATTTATCTAGAGATGGATGGAAAATACGATTAAAGCATTCAATAAAAAACGGAAAGACGCTATAAAAAACAAATGAAAAATCATTGGAATGGCATGAAAGCCAAGTGAACTAAAACTAAGCAATTGATGAGAGAAGATACAAGTATAGGATGAGATTCCACCAAAAATGCAATTATGGCAGATGATGATTGGTGAAAGCGGAAAAATTAAGGTACACTTTTGACATTGTTTTATATGTCTCTTTATTTATGTTATTGTTACATTTTTATTTACTTATATTTGTTGCTTCATCTTTTGTTATAGGAGGATGTTCAATTTAGAAAATTTAAAAATAACGATCTTTCACTCAAATGGTTTCCTTATGAAACATTATTTTCTGATATTATTACTACAGGGACAAGAGCACGTGGCTCAAATCAATCACAATTTTTTAATTGAAGTAGAACTGACGAAGAAAGACCAAATGATAATGATAATGATTATATGGAACACTTCACTAATACTAATAATGAAGGGGGTGATGAAAGTGATGATCCACAAGATATGAATTTTACTGTGTTTTATAAAGAGAAAAGACATAAACTCACCACTGAAGTTGTCCCGTATTTTCATGAAGACACCTTAATTTTGGAAGTGTCCTATCACCCCACAAAACTTTTTAATATCTTTGTAAATGGGCCATTTTGACCCATTCTCTATTCTGCGTTGTGACCACGCACATGAGGAGCGTGATGTAATGTTTTAAATGTCATTAACCAGTTTAGAAGTGCCACGTGTCACTTTATTATCATTAAATATTTTATTAATTTACATCATCTTCCCCAAATTAAAACTCAAAAGAGCCATTGATAACCCACTTTTCATGATCTCAGCTTCTTTATTTTTTCCAAAACAAGATCAACATTGGTACTCTCTTTGACGAATTCATCATCTTCCCGAAATGCAATATGATAAGAATTCATTTTCTCTTTTAATTTTCAGTAAAACAATTTTTTTTTCTTCTGGATCACTTAAAGTTTCAGATTCAATTTCGTTAAAGAAAATAATGAAGGATAAAAGAGTCGGAGAAACAATGCTAAACTGAAATACACCACTCAGAAAGACAATGTAAAAAGAAAAGGTCGAGATTTAGATGATTTATCAATCTTCTTTCTCCTATCGTATGCTACCTGATCTCTCTCCTTCCTCTTCCTCTTATTCTCCAGTTCCTTGATTTTATCAAAAATGGCTCCATCCAACCTCTGATGAAAGCTTCCCCAAGAGAAGCTTGACTCTCTTCTTACTCTTACTTTTGTGCAGCTTGGAGCCTCAATACCTTTTAAGCATCAAGAATAACCATCTTCTTAATCTTGTCATATTGGGGTTGAACACCCTCATAAATCTTGTGATTAGATTTTGATCGATAATATCAAATTCAATTTCTTGTTACTCCAAGAATCTTGACAGAGAGAGAGAGAAGAAAATATCAAGAATTTGGAAAGTTGAAAAATAACAAAGACAAAAAGATTTTTCTACTTTAGTAAAGAATCGGGTCGGGCTAAACGGGTTGAAAAGAGTGAGCATCACGCGCGTCAACCAGATGAAGGAATGAGTCAAAATGACCCATTTACGAAGATATTAAAAAGTTATGTGGGGTGATAGGACACTTTCAAAGTTAAGGTTTCTTTATAAAAATACGTAACAACTTCAGTGGTGACTTTTTTGTCTTTCTCTTTATAAATCACATTCATTAAATGTCACATTCAATTGATGGTATTGAAACTAGTATCAAGTGAAAAAAAAAGTACGACAAAAATCTACAGTTGCATCACTAAAAAGACTATATGCAGTCTTTAGTTAATTAATGTCCAAAAGTACTGCTACATCTCAAACGGTAGATGATCTCACACATTGATAAGTGCATGGATTTTTTGGCGAACACTCGTGATATTTTTTAAAAGATTGACATGTACAACAATATTTGTGAATATGTTCCTTAAAAAAGACATTTGACTAGTGTTTCTTAAGATGCCTACGGATGAAGCTCGAAAGTTTTAGATAGAGTGTAACTATCAGTAGTATATAACTATCAGTAGTACCGTAAGAAAGTGTGAAGAATGTAAAAAGTAATTTCATTATTTTATGTTTGATATTATGCTTGTACGCATGAACTCTATTTATTATCTTTGATTTTGTTCAGACATTATGATTGTATGGTTAAACTTTTTAAAGTCAAGTCCTAGTTTATATAAATGTGTTTGTTATGTTGAATTTATGTAAATGTATTTGTTGTGTTGAATTTAAAAATAGGTATTCATTTTGTTGAATTTATACATATGTGTTTTTGTGTTGAATTTATATATGTGTGTTTGTGTGTACATTTATATATAAGTGTTTATTGTGTAAATTTATATAAAAATGTATGTTGTGATTGAATTTATATAAATGTCTTTACTAATACAAAGTGATAGAATTGAAATAATTATTGTGGATTCAAAAATGTTGTAAGTAAAATATGTGTCACGTGTGAAATAATGAAACTTTTGTACACTTAATATTTTTTAATTGGAGATATTTTTATAAATGGAGAATTTGGACTTTACCATATCACCCCACTTAAGTGATTTTGTTAGATGAAGAAGATGAAGAACTACAACAAAGTAGGAGAGAGCAAAACAAGAAAGAATGGATGACTCTATACCGAATAGCAGGTAAATACATTTTAATGTATTATGAAAAATACTTATTCAAAGAACATTGTCGTATATCAAGGCGTTCTGGGTATATATTTGTTCAAGAGATATTACAAGAAAATGAAACTCGTTATTATGAAAATTTGCAATTGAAGAAGGTGGCAATTGTTGATCTATCCAAAAATTTAAATGAAAAAATGGACTTAAGCCTACACGTGGAATGTTTATACATGAAATGTTAGGCATGTTCTTAATGACTTGTTCACATGGAACGGAAAATCAAAGGAAACAAGATATCTTTCAACATTCGAGGAGACGGTTCATAGACACTTTCATAGTATTTTAAAGTCGTTTCTAAGCTTGCAAGAGACATTACTAAACCACATTTAAAATTATTGTA